>PISX010020199.1:0-36426 GCA_004024625.1 Mellivora capensis | reverse complement strand
GCTTCTGAGCAATCAAGAGTCCCCACCCAAATGGAAGAAAAAAAGAAAGAGAGAAAGCAGAAAAAGAGAGAAAGAGAGAGAGAGAGAGAGGCAGGAAAAAGAAAGAAGGATAAAAGAGAAGGCTCAGCCCAAATGGGCCCCAAGGTAAGGTTTGTGAAGTATACAAACAAATACAGACAAACAAAAAAGACTGATAAAATTAAATGACAAGAGAAGAAAAAAATATGTACATATATATGTATAAGCAAAACAAAGAAACAAACAGACAAACAAAAAAAGAACCTCGTCAAAAAGAACCCTAAGTATAAGAGTTATAGACTACCAGGACAAACACAAGTATACAAAAATACTGGTAGGAGAAAAAGATGGGAGAGTAGTTGTAAATTCTCAGTGTGGGCGAGGAAGGTTATTTTGCTTCTTCCTGGATGTATCTTGATATCGTTTTTAAAGGATACAACTTTCCTAAGATATCAGGGGATTAAAAATTGGTTTACCTATAGGGGTAGCATTGATTGGGGAAAGGGGATTACCTTGATTTTAACTCTATATGAATATTAGCAAATAAAAGTAAAGAAAAGAATGATCTAAACTAAACTAAAGTGAAATTTTAAAAAAATATATAAAAAAATAGAAAAGAAAAAGAAAAACATGGGTATATGTATCGAAAAGTTATGGAATTTGATGTACTGGACATCTCACTGTGATGGCAAATAGGCTAAAAAAAATCTATATAAAAAAATAACAAAGATTTAAAAAAAGTTAAAAAAATGAACCAGAAAAGTGGGAACGAATTAAAAATTAAACGTATCTATGAAGTAGTAGTGATACTTGTCTTCCTTGCGGGTTGGCTTTCTGGGGGAGGGGCCTGCTGCGTGGGTTTTCAGGCGGTGTTTCCTGAGTTAAGTCCTCCCGCCCCCCTCCAGGGGGTGGGCTCTGAGGAAACCGGGCCTTTAGGCTTTTGTTCTCTGGAGGTTTTTATGTCTGTTCATTTGTTTTCTCTCCCCTTGGCAGCTCCAGATGGTTCTTGGAGGTTTGGAGGAAAGCAAACTGCACCCAGACCTCCCTCCCAGAGAGAAGCCCCAGTCCGGTCCCCTCTGGGTTCTGCAGAGCAGGTTCCCAGCCGCGATCTCTGGGGACACCTGTGTGTCCTGCTTGTACTCAAAACCAAAAGCGGCAGCTGTCTGGGCAGCTCCAGACCCCCAGAGAGGTTCCAAGCAGGGAAGGCACACAGAGATTTTCCTGCTGGCCCGAGCTGGGAGCGGTCAGACTTTGTGGGTCCTAGAGAGCCCCCCTCTGGCGCCCTTGCGCCTCTCTCAGGGGAGGGGGTGGAGCGCATCTCAGGCTCTGCTAGCGTGGTGCGGCACACACGTGGGGACTGCAAAAGTCTGTTTCTGCTCCGGGAGGGTCCCAGCCCCTGCCACACACCAAGCGCCCTTAGGAGGTCTCCTCACAGCTCAGAGACCAAGACCTGGTTTCTCCGCTGCACTCTCTCTGGCTCAGTGCCAGGGGTGTCTGCCCTCCGTGGGGGACTTAAGCCCCTGTCCCTAACAGTTCCAATTCCCACAATTTCACCCTGCTATCTTTTCTCTTTTTGAGTGCTTTTTATCAGTCTTCAAGTTAATGCTGGTCCCCAGTCATAGGGCACTATCGTATTGGGGTATTACTTCCCAATGCGTCTCTTCTGGTGGCTCCCTCCCCCTTTTGTTTATCTTCCGATACCAGTCTGGCGTTCCCACTCTGCTTTACCTGCCCACTGGCGTCTTCTGCCCCCGTAGAGATCCTGACATGTAGAATTCTGATCTCAGGCTGGTTTCATGAGTGATGGGAGTTCCTTGGTAGTTAATCAGCTCACTTTATGGGACAGGTTGAACCAGAGCCTCCTCCTAGTTCCCCGCCATCTTGCATCCCCCCCTGTGGTGGCATTTAAATTTGATATTCTTCTAAGCCATTTTCTCCCTTCTGCCTTGATATAGTGGTTCCTCTGCTACAACTAATAACCAGAATTTCTCACTAAGAAACCAGGCAGTCAGAGAGGCTTTTGTCAATCAGCCCATGACCACTCACAAACTGGACCAATTTTATGACCAGAACCATGACCCAAACCAAAACTTGCCTGATATGAGGAAGTGGAGATGCAACGTGGGGGGGTTGGGGGGTAGGAAAAGAATAAATGAAACAAGATGGGATTGGGAGGGAGACTAACTATAAGAGACTCTTAATCTCGCAGAACAAATTGAGGGTTGCTGGGGGGAGGGGGGAGGGAGAGGGTGGTGGGGTTATGGACATTTGGGGTGGGTGCTGTGGTGAGTGCTGTGAAGTGTGTAAACCTGGCGATTCACAGACCTATACCCCTGGGGCTAAAAATACATTATATGTTTATTAAAAAAAATTTTTTTAAAAACAAACAAACTTGTCTCTCCCTCCAAAACAGTATGAAGACCTCAGACCCCACCCAGCCTGTGAAATGTCCACTTTAAATTTTGTAATCATGTGCTCTTAAATCATTTAAACAACCTCAGAAAAAACGAAATTTCCAGCAAAGCCATATAACATTTTCATAGCTTGTGTACATTATAATAAAGACTTGCCTAGACACACAATATATCAGTAATCCAACTGCTAAGTAGGATTTACCAGTATTTCTAATTGGCTGGCATGTCATAGGCTCAAGAATATATTCATAGAACTCTTGGAAGAGCCACAAAAAGAGCAGAATGGAAGCCATGTTAATGAAAAGCTGTTCTTCTCCTTCATTCTGTCCCCCTTTTAGTTACTTCTCATACTGGCTAAATCTTTTTACAAAGAGTAATTTAAGAACTTCTAGGTGCAGAGGTGCAAAGCCAACTGTACTCTATTTAAAGAAAGAGAGTCTAAGTGCTATAGTCCACGCACCGGGCACCAGGGCAGGACAGGGGCTCATAAATCTCCTGTGTGTCTAAGGAAGGAAGACTCTGGTGCATGATGGATGTGTAACAAGCCTCTTGTGACCCTATTTCTGGAGATGTGTCTACTTACAGAGCAAGAGGTCCAGAACTGTGTGTTACAGCCTTTGGTCATGCATTCAACAAGGTTATTGAGCACCATCTGTATGCAAGTCACTTTGTGTAACTTGTGGATGATTTAGAACATGGATTTACTAAGAGCTGCTTCCTGGATCTATCCTATGTGTAGACAGAGGTAATGACTGTTAATATATCATGATTTAAAGGATGCTACCTGACCTTCTCTACCCGAAACTATCACTTCTCATGGCCTGGTGTGGCTTGATTCATTCCTTTTCTGGCTTCATGTTTGTTTATTAAGAACCCTGTCTTTGGTTAAGGAACCCAAAGCAGGGAAGTTTCAGTCAGTCTTCAACAACAGGAGCAATTCTAACACCTGCATGAGCATCTACTCTATCTTAGCTCTGTGTTTCCATACGTAGATCCTAGGGATGACTCAATAGCCTATGACATCTTTCATTTTTGTTAAAATTAGCAGAGCAACCAAAGAGCTCTAACAGACAAATAACTGAAATCAGTTAAGTAGATTAGTTAATTTTTCCCCACGACCTGTAGTCCATGCCAAGATCCCAGGAATATCAGACACAAGCAGCTAATTTTATAGTCTGGGTACCATAAGGATATTTGACTGATTAGAAGAAGGTTTAGAGAGGAGCAATTACCAGAAATGATGCATTAGCCCCAACAATGGGCAAAAGAGAGGAGCAGGAACTGACAAAATTTGAGAATTCAGTCATTCACCCAATATTTATATAGTACTACTCTATGCCAGGCTCATGATAAGTGCTACGGATACATCAGTGAAGTTGACAACCTCACCAACCTCAAGAGTGAGAAAGACCAAGAAAACACACAAACAATAAAATCAATACTGTAATTATTGCTATGAAAGAAATAAAGCAGATGAAAAGGTACAAAGATACTTTAGCACGATGCAACCAGAAAGTGACCTTGAACATAGGGGTTCTATACCACTCAATACAAAGTGGGACACTACAATGAGAGGAAATAGCATGGTATAAAGGAGAGGATAAAAGACAGTGAGAAATGGGAGCACCTGGGTGGCTCAGTCTGTTGAGCATCTGCATTCAGCTCAGGTCATGATCCCGGGGTCCTTCCATACAGCCTCAGGTCAGGCTCCCTGCTCAGCAGGGAGTCTGCTTCTCCCTCTGCCCCTCCCCCTGCTTGTGCTGTCTCTGTCTCTCTGTCTCTCTCAAATGAATAAATGAAATCTTTAAAAAAAAAAAAAAAGTTGAGAAATGAGGAAGACAGGCTATTCAGCCATACTTGATGCCATCTATAACAGACCTTGAACCTCAAGGATACAGCTCCCAGGCACTCCAGGTCAGGGTGCAATGTCCGCATGGGGCTGGGACCTGTAACGGTGAATCTCCTAGAACTGACCCGACATCCCAAAAAGGGCTAACAATGAAAATTTGGAGACTTGTATGATGGGGAAGATCAAGGCACAACAAAACTCATACAGCGTGGACAGTAAGTTGAAATAAGTTCCTAAGTACCTGTACCCAACCTGATGCTTCACGTGCTGGAAAGCGAATGACGTTATACCAGCCATTACTTCCAACACCTGTCTGCCCATGACTTTGTTTACCTGACAATTTATACAGCATAGCACGATCCCGGATTATATGTTAGCTGTTTAAGGCAGGAAGACACAGTGTGTTTCAATTAAAAAATGTACTAGGTTACAGAGTACCTGAGTGGCTCAGTCCCTTGAGCAACTGACTCTTGGTTTTGGCTCAGGTTATGACCTCACGATCCTGAGATGGAACCCCAGACGAGGCTCCCCACTCAACACGGAGTCTGTTTGGGATCCACCCTCTCCCTCTCCTCTGCCCTTTCCACCACTCTCACTTTCTCTCTTTCTCGCTAAAATAAATAAATATAATCTTAAAAAAAAATACATCCATCCTAAGAAATAACATAATAAAAAGCAACATGTAGTTAAAAAGATGTAGGAGTGCTATATGTAGCAATCAGTTGTTTTCCTTTTAGTGGACAGTACTGAGGTCCTTTCCAGACCCTCTCTGCTGGGCTGGCAACCTACTTTCCAGCTACAGTGAATGCTAGCTGCCAACCAATCACAGCTGCACTCGTCCCACAGAATTAACCTTCAGCCAATGAGAGCATCCACCTCAAGGAGAGACGCGAGGGAGACTATAAATCCTCCAGTGGTCTAAGGATGGCTGTCTGTAGTCAACATCTGGCTCATACTGGGGAATAAAAGTCAGCCCCCTTTCCTTGAGCACAGCAATATGTAGTGTAATTACTATTCAGAAGTTCGTGTGGAAACACGTGACTTCAGGGGAATCCACATTGCTACTCATCTTCTCCTGCCCTCCGCCTTCCTTCTCTTACAGGTTTCCCACCTGAAAGCACACACTCAATAACTCACTAAAACAAAAATATCCATCTTGAGATCTGCTTTGAGGTAACCTGAATTAAGAGGCACTATTTTTTCCCTTTTTGCTTTTAAGATCTTAAAAGCCACAAAATATATAAAACCACATTTCACAGGAAGATGAAAAGTAATTGAGAAAGAGAGGAAAATGGTTTGAGTTGTGGACAGCTGGCCTAGAAAATTTTGTCTGCTTTTCCAGAAGAGTTTCAAAAAACCTCAGCTGATTCTTCAAGCTGAATAATATATCTTAATCCTTACATCCCCAAACCAGTTAATCTCTCCTAGCTCAAAACTATGACCAAACTGGCAGGATAACACCAGCCCTAGGGGAAAGTAGATCCCGAGAACCTCTCAGAGAGAGAAGAGCTAGGGCTTCTAGGATCTGTAAGAGAGCACACAACTGGGAAAGATGTGGAAAACATGTCCAAAAAAAGGAAACCAACGCAGACCCTCACCCTTGAAACAATACGTATTGAGTATACTTGGATACGAATGGCTAGAGATACAGCATATACTTGCTTCCATCAATTCTGATTTCCATTTCATTGTGAAGTCATCTTCATCCATCCTTGCAGGCCTGCAAGTTACGTTACTGGAGTGATCATTTCAAACTTTACATAAACATTCATTATATATTCTTGCCCATTGGGAACCTATCACTGAGACAATCATTTCATGCTTAATGACATCACAGTGCTGGGCTGCCTTTAGTTTGCATTAACCTAGTGGAGTTGAACCACCATATGCATAGTTGATATTTTTGGTGCAAATTTGAAAATTACAAACTACTGAGAGCATTCGATGGTCTCCTCCCTTATCTGTGTTTGAAAACCTATTTTGTAAAAGTCCAAAATACCCTCTCCTAGCCATGTAATGCTGTGGGTCTCTAAACAATTGTGATTGATTTTGTTTGGTCTGGCAAACACAAATTATCCCATAATCATTTTAGCCTGGCAGTCATGCTTACATTGACTTGTTTGTGTTCTAGAGAAGAAAATGCTGTGGCTGTCATGAAAAATGGAAAGGGTTAGAGGCAAATGAAAGATTTCTCTGTGCTGAGGAAAAATGCAGCTACTTTAATTTTCTATACCAAATGGGCTTCATTTGATATCAAAGTGAAGTGAATTTGAAAATAGAAAAGGGCACTTCAGTTTTCGAGTGAACTGGTCCTTTAGACATCTATTATGAGATTTCAATTCACAACCTTGCTCCGTCCAAAAAAAAAAAAAAAAGAGAGAGAGAGAGAGAAAGCAAGAGAGAGAGAGAAAAGAAAAAAGTAGACACTAAATTGGATAGTTTTTTACCTTTCCATTTTAAAAACACTGTTATATAAAATAACATCACGATAATTCAGTAATGGTATTAACACACACACCCATAAAATATTCTTATAGGCTTGAAAACTGGTAAGTGATATGGACATAAATAAATACTGGAAAGAAGGAGAGAAGAGAGGGAAGGAAGGAAAGAGGAAAAGAGACAGTGAATAAAGTAATGTCTGTGTTTGCAGAGCTAACCCCGTGTCATCCTATATCACAAAAAGGGTAGGGTAATATGGTGGAAAAACAAAGTCTTCTTTGTGCCAGTAACTACCTCAAAGACACTGTGGAGGTCAGAATCCTTTCCTAGGTATCTATTTCCTTAATGGAAAATATGCAGGCAGGACTATTTCTTCTCTGAGGCCCCTCCTACCATTGACCTGCTACGATTCGAAAGCAGTTTCTGCAACAGCAGGCATTTGATAAATGTCCCCATAGTAGCAGCTGGAAGGTTGATAAAAGTCAATAGGGTACAAAGTTTCCAGGGAACTGTGCATAGTTTGAAAAGTAAGAGTCATTGAAATGTTCCAATGAAGAAGAGAAAGGTGTCAAGTCAGCAATTTGGAAATACCCTTTTGGGTAAAATAAGAAACAATTATACTCCATCAGACATTTCTGAGCAGTTCACCTTGACAGTCTTTGCCATTTCAGCTTTGTCTCTCAAGTACATGCCTCCCACGTTGGATCTAATTACTCTTCCCTTTGGATACTCTTACCTCCTCTGACTTGGCTGAAAAAGCTTGATTGTAAAGTCTTGTCTACTTTCACAGTGTTGATTTTCATTGTTTGACTAATCTTTCATTTAGGGATAGAGATAGTATGGCCAACTGTGCAATGCTCTAATTAACAATACTTCCAACCAAAATAAAACAAATAAAACAATCACAATATGTGCCAAGTTCATTTGGTATACACTGCTGTTGAGATTGTTTCAGGAACTGAATCTGAGTAGGTGCCTCCATTTCTACAGTTTCTTGAAATAGCCCTGGAAATTGAAGGAAGTATTAGTTTCTGTGTTATCCTCACTAATAACAAGAAAGACAATAAACTTGTTTGAATTTCATTGATGTCCATGTATGCATGCAAATTCATTCAACATTCATCGAACATTTAATATGTGTAAGGAATTCATCAAGATTCTGGAATAGAATGGATATGGAAGATAACAAAATTAATGGATAGGGTTCAAGTTTTAGTGAGGTTATAATTTTCTACATATTATTCTACAAAGGGAAGTCATATCTATCATCACTTTTGGTCCTTTCAGCAACCTCAGGTGGTAAGCAATGCAGGGATAATCTCTTTTCATAGATATTTAAAGCACACACACACACACACACACACACCCAACCCAGATTATTATTGACTTTCCCAAATCACTGCAAATCTGTGGAAAAATCAGCATTAAAATACAAGGCTCTACCAAAACCAGAAATCTTTCTTACACATCACATTAAAACCATATGCTACCACACCTGGGGTCAAGGAGACAAGCTCATAATAATACCATTAAGGAGAATAAAATATTGCATACATGTGGTGGATAAAGTATCTGATTTAATGATTTAGCAAACATTCATTGGGAACATAATATATGTCAGGCCCTCTACTAGGCAATGGGAATAACATGATGAATAAGACGTCATCTTTATTGTCAAGAATCTTTTTTTAAA
The DNA here is from genome assembly GCA_004024625.1 of Mellivora capensis. Taxonomy (NCBI): domain Eukaryota; kingdom Metazoa; phylum Chordata; class Mammalia; order Carnivora; family Mustelidae; genus Mellivora; species Mellivora capensis. Next base: position 28,010 of record PISX010020199.1, on the reverse strand, counting down.
TTTTTTTAATTTATTTAGTTGAGAGAGATTGAGAGCAAGCAAGGGGAGCATAGGGAGTGGGAGAGGAAGAAGCAGATTCCCTGCCAAGCAGAGAGTCTGGCATGGGGCTCGATCCCAGGGCCCTGGGATCATGACCTGAGCCAAAGGCAGACACCTAACTGACTAAGCCACCCAGGTACCCCTATTGTCAATTATAGGCTGTTACCATTATAAAAGTATAAAGAATAAACCACAAATTAGAAAACATGACAGAAATTTCATAGCTACGTTTCAAAAAAAATTGTACACTTATACCTGTAGCCTTAATGAAGGAACCAGTACCAGATTTACCCTCTGGCATTAAAAAAACAAACAAAAAGAAAACAAAAACAAAATAACAACAACAACAAAGACAAACAACACACAAAAAAACCAAACACAGCAAAAAAAAACCTAGGAAACTGGACAGAAGGTATGAAATATACTTTTTTAAAAAAATATCAGACAACAGATCATATAGGGCTATGGTCCCTGAGACAAAGGAAACAAGGGAGGTGAGCCCTATGATGGCTCCAGTTCTCTGCCAGGAGGCACTTTCTACACTGAGGCCCAAAGATGCAGAACAAAGGCTCACTGGCAGTCACACTGAATTGAAAAAACTTGTCAGAGTTCAGGGACATGGATCCAGCTGACAATTGTGAGGCAAAACACTGGAAGATAGAGGTGTATATAGGATAAGAATTCCAAAAGGGATCAAAATCCCAGAGGGTTTATCTTGAATCTTTGTCTAAATACCAAGCTGCACCCAAACTAAAGCTCCACAACTCTGGGGATAGAGCAGTAAACTAAACAACTCCCAGGGAATGACAGATTCCATGCACTCTCTATCAAAATTCCAGTGGCTTTTTTTTTTTTTGCAGAAATAGAAAAGCCAGTCTTAAATTCATATGGCATTGGAAAGGGCCCTGAATAATCAAAACAATCCTGACAAAGAAGAACAAAGCTGGAGGACTCACAAGTTCTGATTTCACATGTCTCGTTAAAGCTAGAGTAATCAAAACCTTGTGCAAATGGCATAAAAGTAGACATACAGACCAAGGATACCACTTAGAATAGAATAGAATGAAAGATCTAGAAATTAACCCCTTAAGTATATGGGCAATTGATTTTGACCAGCATGCCAAGACCATTCAGTGGGGAAAGAATGATGTCTTCAACGGATATCTCTGGGACAACTAGATTTCCACTTTCAACAGTTTGGTCTCCACCTCACATCAAACACGAAAATGAACTCAAAATAATCAATGACTTAAATATAAGAGCTAAACCATAAAAGTCTTAGAAGAAAACACTGGAATAAGTCTTCCCAAATTGGGGTTTGACAAGAGATTCCTAGCTATGACAGCAAAACAGGAACAATAAAAGGAAAAAAATAGATAAATTTTATTTCATCAAAATAAAAAACTTTTTTCCACCAAAGGATATTGTAAATGTCCAAGAAAATGTAAAGACAATGCATACAAGAGGCAAAAATATTTATTCCATTCTAGTTATCCTCTCTTTTTATGTATTTATAACATCTGCTTTAAAGTCCTTATCAGCTAGTTCCATTATTATGGTCATTCCTGGGTTTGCTTCCATTGATCAGATTTTTTTCCTGATCATGGATCATGTTTTCTTATTTCTTTTGCATATCTCAAATTTGTTGATTGGACGTGGAATATTGTAAGTATTACAATGTCTACTTATTTGCATTTTGTTATATTCCTACATATTGTCAAATTTTATTTTGGCAAGCAATTAAGTTATCAGCGTAATCCTTTCATAACTTGCTTTTAAGCTTTGTTAGGTAAGATCTAGGTGACTTTGGTTTAAGACTTATTTAACCCTACTAAAAAAAGGCATAACTTTTGGGGTTCCCATTGAGTGTCCTGGGTCTTCATTGAACTCTCCCTATTCTGGCTAATAAGAATTATTTTGTTTGGTTTTTTCTAGTGTAAAGAATTTAAAAGAACCTTGCACAGTTGACAATATTATCCCTATCTTTAAATGAAAGATGAGTCAAAACAATGAAAATAAACATTTCTGACTTCAATTATTTGGATCTTCTCTCTTTTCTTTGTCAGTCTAGCTAAATTAAAAGCTTGACAATTTTGTTGGTGTTTTAAAAGAATGACTTTCTTGTCATTCTTTTGTATTGATTTTCTCTATTGTTTTTCTATTCTATATTTTATTTTATGGTTATATATTCTATCTATCTATCTATCTATATATATATATTATATATTCTATGGTTATATATATCCTATATATATAAAAGATATATTCTATCTTTTTTTATGGTTTTTCTTCTACTAGGTTTAGGTCTATCTTGCTTTCTTTTCCTACTTTCACAAGATGGAAAGTAGGCTATTGATTTGAGAGCTTTCTCCTTTGGAGAAGAATTCCAATTTCTGATTCGGAGAGGAATTCTGATTGAAGACATTCTACTATGAATTCATTAATTTATCTGTTCAGTCGATCATAATTCCTAACATACGTAGAAAATGGATAAATTAAATGTTAGCCTTTTAAAAAGGAAATCCTCAAATACATCCAGGAAGTGTAGGCAAGATGAATGGGCATTCTACTCCCATTTTATATAGTGTCTCTCCTAGGTTTCATAATTTAATGTAATAAAACTTGAAATTACAAAATATCATTTCAGGAATATTCTCCCTATAAAAACTCCAAAGCAAAATAACATGTAACATGGCACTCCAAACTGAATTAAATATCCTCCAACATTCAAAGATACCAATTTATTTAGAAATAAAGAAAAAAGAAAACTATAATCAGAAATTCAAAAACTGGGTGCCTGGGTGGCTCAGTGGGTTAAAACCTCTGCATTCGGCTCAGGTCATGATCCCAGGGTCCTGGGATCGAGCCTCACATAGGGCTCTCTGCTCAGCAGGGAGCCTGCTTCCTCCTCTCTCTCTCTCTCTGCCTGCCTCTCTGCCTACTTGTGATCTCTATCAGTCAAATAAATAAAGAAAATCTTTAAAAAAAAAGAAAGAAATTCAAAAACTAAAAATGAAAATGGATAGATATACAAAAAGAGCAAATTTAATGAGATTTATTTAACTCAGAAAGGAAACTGAGAAAAAGACAAAATCATGACAAAGAATACATTATAATAAATCTGAATCAGAATTTGATCAAGTGCATTAAAGAAATGTAAAACACATACAGCAAAGAAAATAAAAATAAGAAAGAAATATGAAGGATCTCAAAAACATTATTAAAATGGAAGACAAGCCAAAAGGTCCAACATGCATACAATTATGCTTCCTAAAAACATGTGTAGGAGCAGAACAATAAGAAAAAAAAATTCAAGAAGACATTATAGAAATCTGAGAAAATATAAATCTGTACATTGAAATGTCCCACCATCTACCTGTCAACATTGAACTAAAAGGATTAATTCTTTGGTTTTTAAGTCAAATAAAATAATTCTCAGGGCCACTGGACCAAAAAATAATAATAAGTTCTAATTACTCATAGGAGAAATAGGTTATTGTTCACTTCACAAGAGTAATAACAGAGCATAATTTTCAATAAGCTGAAAGACAAAGCACAAGACAAGGATTTTATATCCAGCCAGTTTTTCAAATATCAAGACTATAAAAGAAAAAACAGAAACCAGTTTCAATTACTGCAAGATCTCACATTTCTGAGGAATCTGTAATGGATGGACTTCAGTTATCCCCAAGATAACTGGGGAAATTAAAGGAAACAAGTTGAAATGAAGATCTCAAAGTACATGATTTTCAATGTAAGACTAAAACAATGGGGCACCCAGCTGGCTCAGTCCATGCAGGGTGTAACTCTTGATCTTGGGGTTGTGAGTCCAAGCACAACATTGGGCATGGAGATTACTTTAAAATATAATCTTCAAAAAAAAAGAAAGAAAGACTAAAACAAAGGTGAAAACATGAGGGGGAAAGACTACATCCTGAGAAACAGAATGTAAATGAAAAATGGGAAGAAAGAAAAGTTGAGATGGGGACAAAGAATATCACTTAAAATTGACACACTACAGAGTAAATTATCAAGTAAGAAAAAAGGAAATTGAGGATATCATAAGAGGTATAATTAGATTAGATAATCTAATAATCACATTAGAACAAAAATGCAAACTTCCAAATCAAAGTTTTAGAAAATAAAAGAAGATCCACCAAATGAAGAAAGAAATTAAATGATTAAATTTAATGCAATTATCACATTAATTATAAAATAAGAGTTGGCACCAAACATCTCATCATATCAATATGACTACACTTAACCAACCTATTTTGAAAAATGATTTTCATATTGAGTTGCAAAAGAAAATCTGTTTGTCTGCTATTTATGATAAACACACCTTAAGCAGTGGTTTAGCAGGACCCCTCAAAACCATGAAGAAAGTGATGGCTGATGGTAGCTGAGGCTGAAATGCCAGAATTACATGGCAGATGCTGGAAAAAAAGGGGATAAAACCCTCAGGGAGTCAGTCATGCTGAGATGCACACATTATGTGTGGCTGGAAGGCCCACCAGATGATTATGTTCTTGGGAAGGACCAAATACTTTCATTTATCAAAGGCCGTAACTATTTCGCTGGTAAGAAATTTGTGCTACCCTTGGGATTTAAAGAATGATGAGTAGGTACCTATTATATCTACATTTATTTCAAAAGTCTGGCCCCTAAGAAACCAGACATATACTGATGGATGATAGTAAATGATCACACACTCAAGCAAGCAATGTGCCCAATTACAGAATCCCAGTACCGATGTAATATCTTTGTAATAGATGATTAATACAGCCTGAGACACACAGCCTGCAGTCATTATCTGATAAATGTGTTCTTTTCTATCTTGATCAAAAAAGAGAATCATAAACAGCTTGTATTTCCATAGAATGAGCAATAATATATATTTATAGTTTCCTCTAGGGCTAGATTAACTACCTTACTTATAATATAGTCCAGACAGCAGACGTCCCACTAAATATCACATTGATCTGTTGCACTGATAGCTTTACACTGATCAGTTCAGATAAAACAAGATTGTCTGAATCCCATAGGTCTTTGTGAAACACATGAGCTCCAGAGAGTGGGAGATAAACCCTATGAAGATTCAGGGGCCTGGCGGGAGTCCTTGGGTTCTGGGGTCAGTACAGTCTGTACCTACTAATACTGCTCTAGTCCTTAGATGGGGCCATGCAAAGTTTTTCAGCTTAATTGGGACCTAAGGAAGGAAAGGTCTCTGGAGATGGTCCAAGCTAAGATGTGAACAGCCCTGCGGCATCGGACATACGGTAGAGCTGACCATACAGTGATGGATTTATCAGTGATGGGAAAGTATGTTATTTATGATTTGGGCAAGCCTCAGCAAAAGAATTACAATAACTCTGACATTCCGAAGCAAAGCCATGACATTTAGAGGCTTTAGCAGAAAGTTAAAAACCTTTTAAAAAACCATATTAGTCCCATTCTAATATTATGGGCCTCTTAAGGGCTCTCATAGAGACAAAATTCCTGACCATAGTTCATATAGCAGTATTTTCCGGTGATGCCAAATGCCCACTTGATGAAAGGTTGGCTGCACAGGGCCCTCTTCATTTTGAAAGGGACGACAGTTTTCCCCCATGGATATTGGTACCTATTCTGGGTACAGTCTTGCTTTACTTCCCACATAGTGTTGGCACCACCGTTTTCCAGAGTTGTGGAATGTTTTACCTACTAGTATGCAACCCCACAGGCCACTCCCCAGCAAAGGCATAGTGTAACAATGAAACCATAATTACAGGGCCTCCTGGTCATTGGGAAGTCACACCACCCAAAAGCTGGTAGAGCATTGGATGGCCTACTGAAGGCATAGCTGAAATGCTCCATGGCTCAGAGGTACCATATGCACAGATAGTGCCCTCCTCCAGAACTGCAGTGTAGGCACAGATTCAAAGATCTCAATACGGCACTGTCCTTAGTAGAAAGAGGGCAAGGAGTCCAAAACCCAAGAATGGGAGCAGGAATCACCCTACTCACCATTATTTTCAATATTCTACTGGGAGATTACATGCCTCTTGTTCCCACAACTCTAGATTCCTCAGTTAGAAGTTCTGGTACTCAAAAGAGACACACTTCCCGTAGGGACAAAGCAAGAGTACCAGGGAACTGTAAGCTATAGCTGCTGGCCGGGCACTCGAAACTCCTTGTATCTAGGAGCTAGAGGCAAGAAGAGGAATAACTATCTTAGCAAGGATGACAGTAACTGACCTGGATTATCAGGAGGAGAAAGGGTTGCTGATATATTCTAAAGGCCAGGAAGAAAATAGGTAAAATCTAAGTGATCTACTTGGGCAACTCTTGGTACTGCTTTGCCCAGTTGTGACTGTTAATGAATTTGTGTAGCACCCATGGTCTGATATTGAAGCTCATGGGCCTCAGTCTATGGAGGACAGGGGCTTAGACTCCTCAAGTGGGAGGCCATGAGTCACAATAACAGTAAAACACAGAAGTCAGCAGAGGTGGTAGCTGAGGGTGAGGAGAATTCTGAATGGATTGTAGAGAAAGGAGGCAGTAACTATTCATTATAGCCCTGAAATTCTCATCAGGCACAGAATTTCACTGGTGTCCTACAAAAGCTGCTTTCTGAAAGTATATGGAGAAGTCAATTTAAGTTGTCCAAGGTATGGAACATAATGGAAAAAAAAAAAACCATGTGCCTCCCAGATTCTCCTTCAAGGAAAGGTGGATTGCCAGGAGCAGGGGGTGAAGTATGGAGTTTCTAGTTTTAGTTCCTTCAGAGACCCATAGAGCTACCTCATCCAACATCACAGACTTCCCAGGGGAGCCCACATCTGCTACCTGAGCAGGATGGAATATGAAGGCTCTGCCATTATTGCTTGTCACAGGGTAACTTTGACAAGCAAAACAAACTCTGTCCCAGCTTCTTTGAAAAATCAGACCAGTAACATTTGGATATTTCCAAAAGCAAAGAAAAAAAATATTCCTTAATAAATATCTTCCTGCTCGAACACCTATGCTCATAGAACAAGCCTAAAACTGGCCCTTAATGTTGGTTAGGTCCCACTGGAATTTTTGGAGTGTGACACTTCTGTGTGAGGAAAAATGTTATGAATTCAATTAATGGCATTCTGTGACATATAGAAGTCTTTATTTTAATGAGTTGAATTATAATGGAGTTGATTTTCATTTTTACACTCTAGGGTGATTTCAAAATTGATCCAATCATCTTTCTCAAATAACCTCCTCTCCTAGCTACTCAATTACATATTGTTTGTTTTCTTTGTTTCCCTATGATATACAGCTTGCATTACAAGAATCAGAAATAGTGTCCTTCCCACACAGAAGGAATTCTTTTTTTTTTTAAGATTTTATTTATTTATTTCTCAGAGAGAGAGAGAGAGAGAGAGAGAGTGAGCACTGGCAGATGGAGGTAGAGGGAGAAGCAGGCTCCCTGCCGAGAAAGGAGCCCTATGTGGGACTCAGTCCCAGGACGCTGGGATCATGACCTGAGCCGAAGGCAGCCGCTTAACCAACTGAGCCACCCAGGCGTCCCCCACACAGAAGGAATTCTTAAGCAGAATTTTCTGCTACCAACAGGTTAGAGGGCCCTTCCTCAGATAGTCAGCCTGAGGGCAACAATCCTCGCCAATAATTTCAGACAAGAGTTCTGAACTAGATCTAAAGAGCCCTAAGTTCTTGCTCTGGCTATATATGATCTCCAATTAATTTAATCTTCCTGACCTGAAGGAGCCTTCGCTTTTCCATGGAGATCATATTATCTCCCCATGTCACCATATTATTATTGTAGGATCTGAAAAATACTCATGAGAAAGTGCACTGAAAAGTTAATAATGATACCTTACATTATGGAGCAATTTTGTTACCTTAGATGTACCCTTGAAAATGTCTGAGATATTAAGCCCATTCTTTAAAGTTAAGTAAAATAATATTTTGAGGGAATTCTATTTTAAGCAATAGAGGGGTTGTTATAGCTGGAAGTGGGGAATAATTAAAGACAAAAAAATAATAGTGCTGTGTAAGAGTGCAGAGACTATCACAGGCATTAGCTCACATCCACGCCAAAATGTTTGAGATTATTTAAATAGGGCTAAATAGAAGAATAATGGTTATAATTAAAGCTTTGTCCAAATAAAACAGTATCCAAGAAGTCACTACTTAATAAATCCAAGGGTAGCCTGGCTTGTTCTGTGACACTACAGTGGAAAAGGAAATAAATATGTCAACAAACCCTGAAAAGACAGAGGAACCATTAGGTATAAATTACACAGGATCACTCCAAACAAATTATATTCAACAAACTTTATAGCTATGCAATTATCATTTGCAAAATAATGAAAATGCATTGTGAACTGTATATTGGGATCTTACTAAAGTATTTGATTGCCATGGCTCATAAAATTTTACTGGGAAAAAATTAGGAAAATTTGTTTTGTATGAGCAGAGGAATGGGGCCTGAAACCTTGGAAGGAAATAAAGGAAGTCAGAGAGGAGGAAAAGCTGGGGGGCACTCAGTGGCTCTCAGTGTCTGATCTAGGGAGCAGGTGCATAAACTCTCCAGCACCTGTGCAAGTAGGTGGGAGATACATACACACAGAGGCCCAGAACCTGTCTCAGGTCTACTGATGGAGACTCTCAGGAGTGGAACTGGAGAATCTACATTTTTAACAAGACTCAGGCGATGCTAATATGCATTCATGTTTGTGGCTCACTGACACTGCCAGGTTATTTGCGAAGGAGATAGCCTAAGCCTCACCAATAAGTCAAAAGGCAGAGATCATTTAAAACGCTTATGCAAGTGTGCTCTCCGGAAGGAAGGGATAGCATACCAGCAGGACTAAAGCCGTTAACACAGGCCGGTGCTGCCCAACCTCATCCGTGAACGCTGGACCCCGCCCCACCCTCCATCTGCCAGTGAACGCATTCCAGTGCCTGAGCCTTCGGCTGTGCGGGTTTTGCTCCTGGAATGCATCCTCCTTATGCTTATTATATCAGAGTTCTTATTCTAGTCCAGTAATTCTCAATGATCGTCCTAAGGAAGATAATAAGTGCTACAGAAATAAAAATGTTTGGCGATTAAATAAAAGTGAGACCCAGTTAACAGAATCAAATGGGCTTCTTTATTGCAGGACTTTTCGGAACCTGCCATATGTAAAAGTCCTCTGCGGAGCTCCAAGTATAGGCTGCAGTGTTTCCGCAACATACAAAGGCCATGGAACCCTTCTAAATTCCACAAAACACCAACGATTGGGTCTACTCTCCTGTGGAGCACACTTTTGGACTCACAGTTCCGTGTGAACACAAAATCCCTGGTCCCATTGTGTATAACTCAAGCAGTGAACTCAGGAGACCTGACATTGTACATGGGTCTAATTTTTTTTTCCAGCTTCCCGTTATCCAAGCCTTCTTCTTAAAAAAAAAAAAAAATCAGGAGGGTTCCCTCACTTTGTCAGTCTCAATGGGAGGCAAGATCTGGATTCACAAATGCCCTGTAACTGCTTAATGTTCCATCCCTTAATCCTTTGCTGCCCTCCTGGCCGGTAGATGGTGATCACGTGTTCCAGGCTCAGCCAATTGGATAGATCCGTCTTGGGCTTTTGTGTCTTGAGTCACTGGGTCATACTTACTGAGGTAAGAATGGATCTGGTCTGAAAGTACATCTGCAGAAATTACATGAAATATGCCACAAAAAAGTTAGAAATTAAAAAATGAAAGAGATTGAGAGACTTGGAGGATATAAATTTCAATATGCTTCATCTGTTGCAGTGAAAGAGAATCTTGATGGTGCAGGAACACTGGTCAAAGAAATCACGGCTGAAGTGTTTCTGTAACTCGTAAGAAGCAGGTCTGTTTTGATCCAGAAGCACATTGAATCCCAAGCGGCATAAATAAATCCAAGATGTGCCTCACAAATCAGATAGTTGTAAAGCCTGGTGCAACCATATTACTAAGAATTTTTAATTCTTTATGTTTACATTGCCCTGTAGCATATTCAGAGAATTTTCTCTATATATTTACCTGCTGAATTCCTCTATGAAGAAAGTCATTGTCATTCACTTAGGAATATTTAAGAATTCATTTAAGAATACTCAGAAATGATGTGGTAGGGGCAAAAGAAAATGAATCCATACTCAGAAGACCCAGGTGGAAAGCTCACCTCTACCACTTGCCAGCTATTTGCTATTATTCTCTATGTAAGAAAGAAGCAGTCATTGTCCAAAGGAGAGAGATGGAGATTTTTGTCCCAATTCTATCTATAATTTAGAATTTCAACACCAGAAAATCAGTTCGTTATTCTAGACCATTCCATGCCAATTTTCTATGCCATTTGTCTTTTCTGGGGAAAAAAAAGCATTTAAATTACTTTACCTATTGTTCACAATGTTAAAAAGCAAAACAATATTGAAGATAAATGTGAATGTGTACCACACAAATGCAACCTATTATTTAAGATTGTTTTTTAGTTGACTGGTATATTCTAGTTGGTTATCTCCCATAGAGTCAGAGCCTTCTACATTTGCTGGTGTTTCATAAGTAGAATGCACATTGTACTGGCTAAAGTTTCAGGCTACTTCTGGGACATACTTCACCACTTACTAGAAAAATGCCTTGAATCAAGTAAGAAACTCATGATTCGAAGGGATAATAAAGGTTCTATTTGGGGCTCGCTAAGTTTTTACTAGTAAACACCCTAATCTTCTCTACCACAGCCCTGTGTGGTTAAACTTATGATTAAATATACCGCACGATAAGAAACTCCCTACTGCCTAAGGAAGTCAATTCTGAGTGCCAAAAAATTATGCCTTATTAAGTCATATTCAACCTATGGAAGAATTATTTTCCTTAAAAAGAATAATGGAGGGATAATAATGGCAACTACTTCTTGATTACCTACTGTATGGCAAGCATGGACTTTGGCACTTTATATAGTTAAAGTCTAATTATCACAAAACCCTGCAAGATAAGTATAACTATCCTCCTTTGACATATGAGGAAATTTGAGATCCAGATTTAAGTAGTTTGCCTTAGGCTACACACTAGTCGTTAGTAAAATCTAACTCTTGTGTCCAGTCTGCCAAGTTTGCTGTAAAATTTAAAAAAAAAAAAGATATATATATATATATATATATATATATATATATATATATATGAAAAAGAGAATCATTGAATGAAAAAAAATTTAAGTATAAGCTGCTCTTATAATTACTGGAAATGTCCACATGGTAGGACCAGTGTCCAGTTTCATAAAGGCTAGCACAGTTCTTGACATGGCTAAGGTCTTCATTCAATAACAGGTCATTTAATTGAATCTTTTGAATTACAGAACAGTGCACTGTTAAGTATATATAATAATGCTGATACCCACCACACCTTTATTCTGGTAAGGAGACTCTTAAACAAGAAAGGCAAGGTTTTCACAAGAACCAAACATTTTAGCTACATCTAAAAAATGAGGAGGAAATGTCAGAATCATTCTGATGATGGTGATTTGAGTTGTAATATTTTTGAAGATATATGTTATATTCTCTATTTTGATTCAAAGTTATTAAGAATTTAAGGAAAAGTCTGGGAAAATTCTTAACTTACCCAGAAAGGCACAGAGCTATGGAAGGCCATCATAATTTCTGATGTTATAAAAATGTGAGAAAGTGTCACGAAGACAGCTTTTAAGAATTTCAACTTCAAAAATACCTTTAATCATAATGTTCCCTTTCCATTCTAGGATTGACTTAATGACTGTTGTGACAAAATTATGAAATTATAAGCACTGAAGTCATAAAATTTTAAGTTCCTCAGAAAAAACATCAGGAAGGGAATTTAAAAAAAAAAAAAAAAAAGAAAGAAAAAAAGAAAGAATTCTCACTCTGCATTTCCTATCCCTGGGATTCCACACACACCTCCAAATGTGAAGGTGGATTGAGGGCTTCCTGAAGCCAGTAGGTACACTCCTATGGTGCTCTCAGGCTACTCAGCCTCCTCTCATCCACTCCTACCCAGACACTGTCCTAGGGACCCTGACTGATCTTTCATCTCCCTACACTGCTTCGTCCATAAATTTCCTGATTCCCACACACCCAATTTGGTCTTCCTTTTGGAATCCAAAGTCTTGTCGGAAATGATCACCTCAATAAAGGAAAAGTTAGAACTTGAATAAGTGCTTTAGGTGAGAGGTCATGGTGCTTGAAGTACCTACAGGGGGAATTGATCAGTCAAGATCAGGAAAAGTTACCCTGGAGACATGCTGGGATCAAAGCAAAGTTAGGAATTTAGTGAAAAGAAATTCTAAATCTATATGACTGAAAAGAATACTAGAAAAATATATTTAAACTTTTGTGCATTGTTCCCTAATTATGTGCTTTATCAATGTATGTTTCCTATTCTTATTGCCGTATGTTAAATTGCCATCAATTTAATGGCTTATGAAAACACATATTTATTCCCTTACAATTCTAGAGGCCAGATAGCTTATCACAAGAACTCCCAGTACCTACAGAGATAGCAGGCTTCTCTTTCTTTCTTTCTTTCTTTCTTTCTTTCTTTCTTTCTTTCAGGAGTGGGGAAGAAACTCTTAACTCTTTATAGTTTGGTTAGAGCTTGTAGTTTTCCACCCTGGCTGCACATCATTATCACTGGGAGTCCTTTAAAAGAGAATTATGTATTAGCCACACACCATGAATTAAATCAGAATGACTGGAGGTGGGCTCAGGTATCTAGACTTTTTAGAATTCCCCAGCTGATTGTAATATGCAGCCACTTTGGGGAACTACTGAGTTAGTCTACAGGTAATGAAGTCACTTGGAAGATAAAAGGATTGAAAGCAGGGCTCCCTTGGAGTGGTGAAAAGACAAAGAAACTAAATTCAACGATCTAACATCAGGAAGAGCTGGGCTTCAATCCTAAGATATGGATCTTGTCCACCACTTTCACTGTGCCCACCACCATGTAGGATAGAGACATGTACAGCACTACTTGCTTATAATAGTATGTCCTAGTGAGTAAGTGTGGTAGGCTCAGTATGTCCCCCAAAGATTTCTAAGCCTCAGTCTCAAATCCTATAAATTGTATTACCTTGCATATCAAAGGAGTTTTGCATGTGTGATTAAGTTAAGAATCCTGAAAACCAGAAATTACTAACAGTACTTACTACCACAGGAAGAGATAATTCTCATGTCAGTGTCATCTTTCCACTGTCCCTGCCTTTTCTCCCTGCTGCAGAGGGAACTGGAAACCCAAATGACAGGGAAGCATCAAGAAGCAAAAACATGACTGTGTCTTGAAATATAAATGGGAGTGATCAGGTGGGGAAGGGGAGGGTATAATTTAGGAAGGCTTAAGGGGGAAATAGAATTAGATTGAAAATAAAAGGAGGGGCACCAGGGTGGCTCAGTTGGTTAAGTAATTGACACTTGATTTCAGCTAAGGGCACGATCTCAGGGGTGTGAGTTGGAGCCCTATGGTGGGGTTGGGCCCTGGGAGTGGAGTCTGCTTAAGATTCCCTCCCTCTCCCTATGCCCCTCTTCCCATTGCTCACATGTGCTCATATGCTCTTTCTGACTCTCTCTCTATCTCTCAAAAAGAAAGAAAGAAGGAAAGAAAGAAAGAAAGAAAGAAAGAAAGAAAGAAAGAAAGAAAATAAAATAAAATAAAATAAATGAGGGCTCTGTGGCCAGCAAAAAGACTATAAATAAAGGAGAAGGATAAAATGAATATAACTGGACAAAGGTTAGGTTTAGTTGAAGAAAATGTGGAATAATAAGGTTTAAGAAAGTTACTGAAAAGCACTTTGATTTAAAGTTTTAATGAGTTTAGATGTGTTTTACTAGAGATGTTTCAGATTACTGAGAGTGAGAAATAGCATATCTCCAAGAATACAATTCCCAAACCATCTCCCAATCAGCATAACCCACTATCCCATATAGATACAAATGCACCTATTCTTTCTCAAAAGAAACAACCTGAATTCATGCACACATATGTATCCCCACAGGGAATAGGATGAGCCTTCTCCAAACCCATATTCTCCATGTAATCTCCAGGTTTTCTCAATTTCAGTCTGTTCAAGTCCAATATACCTTATGACAACCATGGGACAAATGTCTTTGGGATAAATGCTAAATTTAACCATTCCACAGAACCAGTGACTGATGATGAAGAAGGATTATGGTCCCAAGTAAACGCCTTTCCTTCAGTGCATCTGTGGGAAACCAGTATGCCAACAATTGCAATACAGGGTGGAAATTTCTGGGATGGGATTTTATACCTATGCACTCTAGTATTGGTCCTAGTCTATACAATTAGAATGGCATATTTGACTCTCTTCTAGACTCTAGATTTAGTGTTTATTGAGTGCACAGACAGGGGAAAAAAGGTTTAATTATTAAAGTTAGTGCAACTTGTCCTTAAGAGGGCCAACTGCTCATTTTTTCTAAATAAGATTATTATAGAGAACAGTGAGGTCATTCTGTAAACTTTAATAATTAGATTCTACTCACTTATGCAAAAAAGCAAATTCAAATATATCAAAATGTTTTTCACTAAAAAGTGATTTAAAGGGGGATTCTACTTATACATTTTACCCATGAAATTCAATGTGCTTTCTCCTCTTTCTCTCAAAACAAACTCTGGACTTTTATCAATAGAAAATCCTGAGATATTTGTGGAAAATGCAGATTCCTGGACTCACACTACTATATATACTCCACTCCATACCCACTGCCAAACCAGATTCCTTGAGGACCTGGAGAGCAGGCTCACATATTTTACAAACACAGCAAGTGATTGTGTTGCACAATAAAGTGTGAGAACCACTGCCAAACATTCCATTTAATTCAAGTTTGCCCATATTTGTCTAACCAAAAGTTAACTTTATTCCACTCTGAATTGGAAGAAGATGGTCTCTCTTGTCTGAGAACTGGAAATTATATAGTAAATAGAGGTTAACATCCTGTTTTATTTTTTGTCTTTGTTTTTTGCTAAAAGATCCAGTATTTATATCTACAATATTATTCCTAAAGTAAGAGTTGGAAGTGACTAATTAGCCTGGTAATGGAAGTTAAACTTATTAAATCACATAAAAGCCCTAGGACTATGATAACTATTTTATCATTTATAAATTCTCAAAAGAGCCCTATGATATATATAGTATTACTTGTTTCTTACAAATGAGAAAACTGGTGTTCATATAATTTAAGTGCATGCTTGATATCATATCATACATTTGTAACTGGAATAATTATCCAAATTCAATTTCAATGTCTTATACATTCTCTGTTGTTAGTTTTTGTTTGTTTGTTTGTTTGTTTTGTTTTTTTTTTTAATCCAGGGATTCAGGCTGTCTTCTGAGATCAGTGTCAGAAGAAAACAAAGAAAGAAAAGAAAGAAGGAAAAGAGAAAGAGGGGGAGTAGGAAAGATAGAAAAAGAAAAGAAAGGAAAAAACATTAACACTTCCACAGAATCTTTGTCTGTTAAGAATCAGAATACAGAGCAATTCAAACTTTCAGCAGCAGAATATTCTTCCCTTGATGCCCACCTCATATCTGGAGATGATTTTACTTGCTCATTATAGTCATAAATGTCCACTCTAAATTTGGAAATTCTTGTCAGTTAGGATAAAAGCTCTCCTGAAACTTGGAGAACTGAAACTTTGGAACTAGGTTCCAAAAGACAAGAGAAGCCTTTTAAAACTGTGAACCAAATGACCCAAGATTTTCTTTTTTTTTAATATTTTATTTATTTGACAGAGATCACAAGTAGGCAGAGAGGCAGGCAGAAAGAGAGAGAGGAGGAAGCAGGTTCCCCACATAGCAGAGAGCTCGATGCGGGACTTGATCTCAGGACCCCGAGATCATGACCCGAGCCGAAGGCGGAGGCTTAACCCACTGAGCCACCCAGGTGCCCTGACCCAAGATTTTTGTAAGTAATTACCTTAACCACTGGTGTGTTGGGCTTGACTCCTGAATCAATGTGATGGGTTAGATTTTTCCTTTTAGTGTGTTTGTTTTCCTGAAAAAGAGTAATAAAAAAAAGTTACACAGGATGTAGTGTTTATGAAAAAAAAAGTCTGTAACAGTGCAAATAAATGTCAAATTGTATGCTCTTGTCTGCAAAGTAAAGCCCATACATGAATCAATAGAGAAGAAATGTATTGGGATGGGGAGGTGGTAAATTAAATTTAAAAATGGGTTAAGTTCTCTTTGTTTTTTGACTGTTTCTTTTGCTGTGCAGAAGCTTTTGATCTTGATGAAGTCCCAAAAGTTCATTTTTGCTTTTGTTTCCTTTGCCTTTGGAGACATATCTTGAAAGAAGTTGCTGTGGCCGATGTCGAAGAGGTTACTGCCTATGTTCTCCTCGAGGGTTTTGATAGATTCCTGTCTCACGTTAAGGTCTTTTATCCATTTCGAGTTTACTTTTGTGTATGGTGTAAGAGAATCCTACACATAGCTGTCTAATTTTCCCAGCACCATTTATTGAAGAGATTGTCTTTTTTCCATTGTATATTTTTTCCTGCTTTGTCAAAGATTATTTGGCCATAGAGTTGAGGGCCCATATCTGGGCTCTCTACTCTGTTCCACTGGTCTATGTGTCTGTTTTGATGACAGTACCATGATGTCTTGGTGATCACAGCTTTGTTGTAAAGCTTGATATCAGGCAACATGATACCCGCAGTTTTGTTTTTCTTTTTCAACATTTCCTTAGCAATTCGGGGTCTCTTCTGGGTCCACACAAATTTTAGGATTGTTTGTTCCAGCTCTTTGAAAAATGCTGGTGGAATTTTGATCGAAATGGCATTGAAAGTATAGGTTGCTCTAGGCAGTATAGACTTTTTAACATGTTTATTCTTCCAATCCATGAGCATGGAATGGTCTTCCATCTTTTTGTGTCTTCTTCAATTTCTTTCATGAGTGTTCTGTAGTTCCTTGAGTGGAGATCCTTTACCTCTCTGGTTGGGTTTATTCCCAGGTATCTTATGGTTCTTGGTGCTATAGTAAATGGAATCAATTCTCTCATTTCCCTTTCTGTATTTTCACTGTTAGTGTATAAGAAAGAAACTGATTTCTGTACATTGATTTTGTATCCTGCCATATTACTGAATTGCTGAATGAGTTTAGTAGTTTGATGGTAGAGTCTTTTGGATTTTCCATATTAAGTATCATGTTATCTGTGAAGAGAGAGAATTTGACTTCTCCTTTGCCAATTTGAATACTTTTTATTTCTTTATATTGTCTGATTGCTGTTTCTAGGACTTCTAGTACTATGTTGAACAACAGTGGTGAGAGTGGATATCCTTGTCATGTTCCTGATCTCAAAGGGAAGGCTGTCAGCTTTTCCCCATTGAAGATGATATTTGCTGTGGGTTTTTCATAGATTTTATGAAGTTGAGGAATGTTCCCTTTACCCCTATACTTTGGATTGTTTTAATCAGGAACAGATGCTGTATCTTGTCAGATACTCTATCTGCATCAATTGAGAGGACCATATGGTTCTTCTCTTTTCTCTTACTGATTTGTTCTATCACATTGATTGATTTGTGAATCTTGAACTCCCCTTGCATCCCATGGACAAATCCCACCTGGTCATGGTGGATCATTTTTTAATGTACTGTTGGATCCTATTAGCTAGGATCTTGTTGAGAAACTTGGCATCCATATTCATCAGGGATATTGGTCTGAAATTCTCCTTTCTGATGGGGTCTTTGCCTGCTTTGGGAATCAGGGTAATGCTGGCCTCATAAAAAGAGTCTGGAAGTTTTCCTTCTATTTATACTTTTTGAAACAGCTTCAGGAGAATGAGTATTATTTCTTCTTTGACTGTTTGGTAAAATTCTCCAGAGAATCCATCAGGTCCTGGACTCTTGTGTTTTGGGAGGTTATTGATCATTGCTTAAATCTCGTTACTGGATATTGGTCTATTCATGTTGTCAGTTTCTTCCTGATTCAGTTTTGGAATTTTATAGGTTTCCAGGAATGCCTCCATTTTATCTAGGTTGCTTAACTTATTGGCATATAACTGTTGATAATAATTTCTGATGATTGTTTCTATTTCCTTGGTGTTAGTCATGACCTCTCCCTTTTCATTCATAATTTTACTAATTTGAGTCCTCTGTCTTTTCTTTTGAATTAGTATGGCCAATGGTTTATTGATCTTATTGATTCTTTCAAAAAGCTAGCTTCTAGTTTCATTGATGTGTCCTACTATATCTCTAGTTTCTCTGCTCTAATCTTGGAATGAGAGAAGATATTTGCAAATGACTATACAGACAAAGGACTGATATCCAAGATCTGTAAAGAACTCCTCAAACTCAGCACACAAAACACATAATCACGTCAAAAAAAATGGACAGAAGACATGAACAGACACTTCTCCAAAGAAGATATACAAATGGCAAACAAACACATGAAAAAATGTTCATCATTAGCCATCAGGGAGATTCAAATCAAAATCACCTTATACCAGTTAGAATGGCCAAAATAAATAAGACAGTAAATGACATGTGTTGGAGAGAATGTAGAGAAAGGGGAACCCTCTTACACAGTTGGTGGGGATGAAAGTTGGTGCAGCCACTTTGGAAAACCGTGTGAAGATTCCTTAAGAAACTAAAAATAGAACTACCCTATGACTGTGCAATTGCACTACTGGGTATTTACCCAAAGATACAGATGTAGTGGAAAGAAGGGCCATCTGTTAGCAAACTCAACACCCAAAGAACAAATAATCCAATCAAGAAATGGGCAGAGGACATGAACTGACATTTCTGCAAAGAAGACATCCAGATGGCCAACAGACACATGAAAAACTGCTCCACATCACTCGGCATCAGGGAAATACAAATCAAAACCACAATGAGATACCACCTCACACCAGTCAGAATGGCTAAAATTAACAAGTCAGGAAATGACAGATGCTGGCGAGGATGTGGAGAAAGGGGAACCCTCCTACACTGTTGGTGGGATGCAAGCTGGTGCAGCCACTCTGGAAAACAGCATGGAGGTTCCTCAAAAAGTTGAAAATAGAGCTACCTTATGACCCAGCAATTGCACTCCTGTGTATT
Source organism: Mellivora capensis (assembly GCA_004024625.1). Lineage (NCBI taxonomy): Eukaryota > Metazoa > Chordata > Mammalia > Carnivora > Mustelidae > Mellivora > Mellivora capensis. The sequence goes on along the minus strand of PISX010020199.1, from coordinate 8,913 downwards.
TACCCTAAAGATACAAACGTAGTGATCCGAAGGGGCACGTGCACCCGAATGTTTATAGCAGCAATGTCTACAATAGCCAAACTATGGAAAGAACCTAGATGTCCATCAACAGATGAATGGATCAAGAAGATGTGGTATATATATACAATGGAATACTATGCAGCCATCAAAAGAAATGAAATATTGCCATTTGCAATGACGTGGATGGAGCTAGAGGTTATCATGCTTAGTGAAATAAGTCGGAGAAAGACAACTATCATATGGTCTCCCAGATATGAGAAAGTGCAGATGAAACATGGGGGGTTTGTGGGGTAGGAAGGAAGGGAAACAAACCATGAGAGACTCTTAATCTCACAAAACAAACTGAGGGTTGCCGGGGGGAGTGGTGTAGGGAGAGGGTGGTGGGGTTATGGACATTGGGGAGGTTACCTGTACCCCTGGGGCTAATAATACATTGTATATTTATAAAAAAATAAAAATAATTTTAAAAAGAAAAAAAAAAGAAGGGCCATCTGTACCCCAATGTTCATAGCAGCAATGGCCACAGTTGTCAAACTGTGGAAAGAACTAAGATGTCCTTCAACAGATGAATGGATAAAGAAGATATGGTCCATATATACAATGGAATATTATGCCTCCATCAGAAAGGATGAATACCCAACTTTTGTATCAACAAAGATGGCAGTTGGAGGAGATTATGCTGAGTGAAATAAGTCAAGCAGAGAGAGTTAGTTATCATATGGTTTCACTTACTTGTGGAGCATAAAGAATAACATGGAGGACATTGGGAGACAGACAGGAGAAGAGAGTTGGGGGAAATCAGAGGGGGAGACAAACCATGAGAGACTGTGGACTCTGAGAGTCAAACTGACAGTTTTGGAGGGGAGGAGGGTGGGAGGTTGGGTGAGTCTGTTGGTGGGTATTAAGGAGGGTACATATTGCATGGAGCACTGGGTGTGGTGCATAAACAATGAATTCTGGAATACTGAAAGGAAATAAAATAAAATAAAATGAAAAAATAATAATAGTAAAATTATCAACCTTTTAAAAGTCAAAAAATTTTAAAAAATAGAAAAAATAAAAATAGGTTAAGTTCCATAGGCATGACTAGAATTACTATATCAGCATATTTCAATGCCATTGTTTATAGGTGTGGTTTCTTCATATGTTAATGAGATTTGTCATACTTTTTATTGATCCTGAAAAGAAATTGTACGTTGATCCTTCGTGTATACAAGAAACCCACACAGAAATTTCACGCAGAAAGCATTGCTCCTAGCAGCCTTTTCTGCACATCCAGTCCCCAACCTCTCATCTTCAGGTGTAACCCAGCCAGAATCTGCTGATGTCAATCAAAGCTTCCCATGGAGACTCCAGACTACCGTTCTAGGAGACTGATTTGCCTTCCTAATCATTCTTTTATTAAGGATAAGAAAACTGCATGAAGTAATTGAATAAAATAATGATTGATTTTTCTTCAATCCAAAAATGTCCTAGATTTTATACATTCACATTAAAGATTCACAGCAAGGGAATAAGCAATATTTTCAATCCACAAAACATTATGAGATGCTTCTTTCGGAATTAGATTTTGAGCTACTTCTAAACCCCACAAGAAAATTAGCTCGCTACTTTAATACCACACTATTTGGTCCCAAATTTGTTTATCCACCTACCACTACTTCTGAAATTGCAAAGAATGAAAATGCACCACATTGTGGCCACTCAAAACGAACTCTGAGGGCAACGCCCCCGACAGCAGAGTTCCCAGAGAGGCTGTGAGCCCCTTGTCCTGAGAGCACACCTGGGAAACTTCAGTTCTGAAAAGGATTCAGGGCTCACTTGGAAAGAGTATCTCTCCTAACCCCTGTTCTCAGAACAATAAAAACAAAAACAAAGAGCCCAGTTTGGCTTTTTTTTTTTTTTTAAGATTTTATTTATGTATTTATTTGACAGACAGAGATCACAAGTAGGCAGAGAGGCAGGCAGAGAGAGAGGAGGAAGCAGGCTCCCTGCTGAGAAGACAGCCCGATGTGGGGCTCAATCCCGGGACCCCGGGATCATGACCTGAGCCAAAGGCAGAGGCTTTAACCCACTGAGCCACCCAGGCGCCCCCCAGTTTGGCTTTAAAAGCTAGTTCAGTCCAGACTAGCTGGAAGAAGAGTCCAGCAAAGTATAGAAAAAGGGCGTTTGGACAACAGAAATTGCACCAGGAATTGAAATTGACAAGGTCATTGGTGATGATCCTGGCATCATAGATAAACTGGTAATGGCCTTGGATGAATTTGAAGTCATACTTCTATCCTGAGAAACCAACTAATGAAGCCAGCCTTGCTTGTGGCAATCAAAAGGGTATGGAAATCCCAAGGAAGGAGGGTCACGTCAGGATTGGGGGCTTGAAGTGTTCTTCAGGGGGCCTTGGGGGCATCTGCATGATGGCACAGACATGGGCTCTGGTCTCTAGCAGACCTGGATCTTGTCAGTTCTGCCACTCCCTGACTGCGATACTCATTCAACTTCCATTGGCCTTTGTTTTCCCACTGTAATATGAACATAATAAACCCTCTCATGTGCGGTTGTTGAGAAGATTAAAAGAGATAATAGAGTAGGTTAATAAGATAATGGCTTCTCTGCCGGCCCAGGCACATAATAAGTGGCCAAATGGATTATTTCACCTGATAGGCAGGAGGATGTGGCCTACTACCAAAGCTAACAGGAAGCTGCAGTCATTTCCGGTCTTGGTCTGTCCATGCCAAACGTGAGAGGAAATATGTTTTGAAATTAGAGAAAAAGAAGGAAAAGTTATGAGTGGAGAAAATATGGGTTTGTTTATTATATTATATGGACACACCCCTCATATTCCTAAAAGAGGTAATTAGGTCAAAATAATGAAAGAAAAATTGGAGGTCTATCCTTCAAGTTTGTGCTCAAGCTTAATCCCCCACAAAATCTTAAAACCCTTGGGGTGACTGGGTGGCCCAGTTGGTTAAGTGTCTGACTCCTGGTTTCGGCTCAGGTCATGATCTCAGGGTTATGAAGTCAAACTCCACATTGGGTTCTGTGCCCAGCAGAGAGTCTGCTTGGGATTCATTCTCTCCTTCTCCTTCTGCCCCTCCCCCCCTCAAAAAAAATAGTGTCTCCTTAACTGACATTCATTTTCTTTATAGTTCCTATCCCTGCCTGGCATATTTGACATTTGTTTGTTCTCATCATCTGTGTTCTGTTCTAGCATATAAACTTCGTAAGAACATATAGTCATCACTCAATTATTTGTTGATGACAGAATGAATAAGTTAATAAACAAAAACATGAATTCCAAAAAATTATGAAGGATGATTAAAGGAAGATGGATGATGCTTGAAATGTAACTCTGATTTTTGAACTGAGGCAGCATAAATAGGAAAGTCCAGCAGACTGAGAGAAGGGAACCCAAATGAGCTCAAGCCTTACCAGTAATTAGCTGAATCCTTTAGGGTTAATTCATTCAGAGCCTAAACTCCTAACTTGAAAAATGAATATTGGACCAGACAATCCCTTATGTGTTTTCATTTTATTTGGGGACTTCATGATGGGAAAAAGGAAGAAGGGATGACACAGGTGTACAGCCTACTGATGTCCCAAGAGGAACAAGCATGTTTACCAAGCAGGACAGTAAACTGATGCCCGTGGGTGACTTACTCCTGAGTGGCTGAACATGTAATCATTGCCGTCCAGACAGAATGCCTCTGGGGGTCAGAATCCCCAGACAAGCCCAGCTACAGTCTGAAAAATTGGCATCGGCCACATCACCTAATGTCCACATATTCTTACTATATCCTCAGTCTTTGCTCTAAGGCATAGCCAAACCCTTGTCTTCAGAGCCCAGGCTGTCACTTCTTGTCTCAACCAGCAACCAGCAAACGAACGGGAAATGTACAATCGGTCCAGCCTAGGTTTCCGTTTCCCCTGGTGTGTCTTGTATTTTACAATCGGCATATTCATTAAGCACTTCCAAACAACTTCATTAACTCTTTCACCTTCCAGAAGCCTCTCGTTGCCTTCCCTTACCAAATTCATTTTCCTCTCCCTGCCCCGGACTCTGCAGTTGTATCCAAATGTGTTTCATTTGTTTCTAACTGGAAGGCACACATTTTCCTGTGACTTTGCCACCTCTTAATACCAGTTTATTTCTTTCCTTCATCACCTTCCTCATTCTATATGCACCTTCCTCCACTTTAATTTCTCTCCCAAGGCACCCACTGATTAGCTGATGAGGCTTCAGGTTTCATTGGCTGTGTATAACTTGTTCGTTCCACAGCTGCCTGGCACAGAATTGCTCTCGATCAGAGCAGTTGTGCACTCAACGAGCCGCAGACAATGGAAGACTTCAGCAGGCAGTCAACAGCTCGTGCATGCTGTCAAATTAATGCGGCTTGAATAAGCGCTGGGAGAGCCAAGTCTTTCCCCTCGTGGTGTTGTTCTGGTCTGGATGTAACATACTGTGTCCGAACCCTTTTATTTTTCCTGGAGGACATTCAAAGAGCTGCTGGTAGAATTTTTTAGCAATGCTTGAAGTTGCTCTCAGCCCATCTCTCCATCATTTTTAAATTGTGTCCTTCAAAAACTCACTGTCCTTTGAAGATATTCACAAAACAGAGTCTAGAAGCACAGGATGGAGAAGCCAGCCAGGACCTGAGGTATTTTCCAGCCCAGACACCTGGTTTGTCTGAAGGAAACCAGGGCCTATAGAGAGGAGCTGACTTAACTAAGGACACCTCTTGAACCAATACCCTAATTATTCCCTGTGGGCCCATGCAGAATTAAGCCAAAAATATATTTAATAGTCGATCTAAGATAGCTTCATAAACTTGAAGAACTAGGGCTTGGAATTTGTGGGAAGCTGGCTGAGTTGCAGGCTACTAGTTCACCACGTGCAGAGCAACTCAGTGTGCATGGAGAGAAACAAAAGGAAAACGTGGGATCAAGGGAAACGGAGTGATTCCTGTGCGATGGCTGTGAGTATCTCTACCGGACCTAGGCTGGGTTCCAGATGCACGATGGCAGGACAGCTGATTAATTGATGGCAATTGCTGGAGTTTCAGAGAACCACTTGGCTCTCTTACCTCTGAGCTTCAGTTTTTCTTATCTGACCTGTTTGCATTCTATAAAATATGTAAAGGCACACACATGTGCCTATAGGTGCTGTTTTCACCCACTGGGAATCTGCAGTTTGGCTCATTTCCCCAGGCAACAAGCATGGCTATCCTTCCATGCACATCAACATCACCTTCACTCGTTTTCATTGCTGCACAGTATCTTAGTGTTTGAATAACCATAATTAATACATTCACTTTTTTAAACTAGCGTATATCTACTTCTTTAAACTAGCCTTTTCCTAATAGTAAAAATAATGCATGACTTCATTAATAAAAATACTTTGAAGAAAAAATAAAAAGAGAGCGAAGCTCTCTTTTTCCCTCAATCTTGTCCCCACTCCACAAGGGTAACTCTGCCAAGGCAGTTTTCAGTTCATCTAGTCTTCACCTTTATGGCTTGGTACAAACCACCCAGTCATCGCCGTCGCATTTACCAACTTCAGATGACTACTACAACTGCCCTATCGCCCAAAGTGAGCCACTCAGCTGGCCCGGTTCGTCTTCCCTGGCTAAGCACTCATCGACTGTGCTCCTCATCCAAAGTCTAAAATATTTATATTTTACTATAAGACTACATTTAGTCTCCTATCCTTCTTATTTAGGATGTGACTAAAACTCAGAAAATCAACATTTCCATTATTATGACTTTGCAATTCTAGGTCATCAGAAGTTTATTGGTAGAAGAGCAACTTTTTGTCTTTGTCCAGAGGAAACCACATTTTTCTTCTCATCTCTTTCACTTTGGTGGGACTGTAATTTGCAGACTTTGCTTCTCGTCTCTAATGTCATTCTTTTATTGACAGCATTAATGTTGCCTTTGTTATTTTCCTGAAGTATGTCTGAAAGTATACTTTTTCACAGAGGACATCTGAGAGAAATATTTTCTGCATTCTTATATGTCCACAACAGTTTTTATACGTTGCTCTTCAGTGTGTTTGAGAACTTTCCTGAAATACAATTTAAGGTTCGGTGTTTTTCTATCAGATTTTAAAGGTGTTGGAACATTGTGTTCTGATATGCAGTTTGTTATCAGTCTGATTCGTAACGCTTTGTGAATAACATTTGCTTTCTCTTTATCCTCTGCTTTCTGATATTATGAACAGTCAAAATTTGTGTGATTGTTTTATCATGATTAGATTCTGATTACATTCATTTTCTTTTTTCATTTTTCCTTCCCCCCCCCCCCAAATTATAATGAGTAAGCCATCTGTGGACTTTCACACCATGGACATATCCTGTTCTCCGACAGCCTTTTTTACCTTTGATGGTCTGTGCCTGAAGCTATTTTTTAGTGGTGAATTGCAAAGTAGCAATTTTCTGAAATGTTTATTCTTTCTGTTAAAAGGGAAAAAAAAAGCTTCTCTCTCTTCTTTCTTTCTCTCTCTCACACACACACACATATCTCAACTATCACTAGGGCTCATAACATTATTTTGATTCAATATGTTATAAACCAATTTCTGATTCCAGTAAAGGGAAAGATAACTTGTTCTGTACTAACCCTTCCAGGGATAACAACTATAAACAATGGGAAAAACTAGACGCTAACAGCCTGAAATCCCTGGGGGCAGAAACTAGAAGGATTCAGAGCCTTGCAGGGTGAGAATCACGCTTGAGTGAGACCCAAGTTCATCCAGCTTTTCCCCCAGATATCACCCTCAGTCTCTGCGTCATTTCACAGCTGGAATTCGAACAGAGAGCTGCAGTCCTGCTGGTCTGAGGAATCAAAGCAGGAGTTTGGGATTATCAGAGTTGCACAGAATTGAGGGGGAAAGCCTAGAAAGAAGAAAACCTCAAGAATCCCCAGATCTGCACGTGAACGCTCCTCCAATCCTTGGCTGCCCCTGAACGGTATGTGTTTGGTGGAGACCAAAGAGAACAAGTAGAAAAGAACCTCTGAATAACGGGGAGACCTGAGGAGAGGCATCCGTAGATGGACGTGGGGAACGTGAGTCTTGCCTCATTACAGGGGCTTGGTAAATACCTCAGTTTTTCCAGCGGAACCTCAAAAGTCCCACACCTTAGAATTAAAAGCATACAACAATGAACAGATTCACTTCAGGATTAGGGGAAATTCTAAAGTAGACCCACACAGACAACACATAAAACTAAAAATATAAAGACAAAATTCTTAAAAGCTTGCCTGAGAAAAATGAAACGCATTATTGACAAAGAAAATGACAATAAGAAAGATAGATAACCTCTCATCAGAAAACAATGGAGAACCAAAGATCATGTCCTGACATCATTAACATACTAAAAGAAAAAAGAACTAGAATTTTGTACTCACAAATGACAAAATAAAGGTATTTTCAAATAAACTCAAATGAATAAAATTGTTGCTAATAGACACCATCATAAAAAAATACTAAAAGCATTTACTCAGTAGGGTGAGGACACCGAATAGGAAATCACACCTAGGGGAAGAAAGGAAGCACATTGAGAAATATATGGGTGATATAAACAAATAAAACCCTGCTTTTCTTTATTTTATTAATTCTCCAAAATGGAATTAACTCATTAAAACAAAAATAGTAACACTGTATTATGGAATTATAACATATATAAAAAACTATGTGACAGTAATAGTGTTGTAGGGTTTTTTCCTCACGGAGTTGAAGAATGAATCTTGTGGACACAAATGTGTGAAGTGTAGTGAAAGTTTATTAAGTGAAGGTGAGAACAGAATGGAAATGAAAAAAAAAAAAAAAAAAAGCTCTCCAGGGTAAGAGGGGTCCTGAATGGGTTGCCACTGAGTTGCCACTGAGGGCTTTTATGGTCAGTCTTTTTTATAGGAAACTGACTAGGGAAGTTGGTAAATATCTTGTCTATGACATTTAGGACAAACAAGGTAGATTTACAAATATTATGAAAATATCTCATCTATATTTAGAACAAACAAGGTGGATTTGTTATGTTCCCTTCTTTCTGGTTAATATCTAACCTATAACATTTCTCGGCATCTGGGATTTCTGTGAGCCTGGTTACACAGGCCCCTGTACAATAAGCCTAGTCATATAGCCTCGTACCTGTTTCTCTCTACCTACCCTCCCAGGTCTATACTCAAAACTATGTGGGACTGTAGCAATTTTGGAGGAATAGACTGTTGTTTCTGTTGTTTGTTTGATAACATTCTTTCTCTTTTCATGGAAATTGGCGCAGTTAAGGTTTCAATCTATACTAGGATCAATTTTAATAAGTTGTGCATATGTAGGAAAATATTCTTTTTACCCAGGTTTTCAAATTCATTTCTATGGAGATATACAAATTATTTCTTATTATTTGTCAATTCTTCCCATTATTTCTTACCATTTTATATTCTGCCTATGTTTGTTTTCTTTCCTTCAACACTAAAATAGTTTGTGGTTTGTCTATTTTTTTTTTAAGAACCAATATTTTGATTAAATTCCTGTTATTATTTCTTCTTGTGGGGGTTTAACTTGTTTTTTTACTAGCTTTGTAAATTTGACTTAATTCATTTTTGTTATTTATTCATTTTATGAAGCTATCAGTTGATATAAATATATAAGGCTATAAATTTTTCCTTTATCACTGATTTAATCATATCCTACAAATTTTAACATACTGTTTTATCTTTCATTATTTTTAATTATAATTGTTTTATATTTCCTGTTACCCAAGAATGATTTAATAGACATCTATTTTGTTATTTATTTCTAGTTTTCTTTGTGCCTAATATATAGTCAATCCTTTTTTTAATGATCCATCTGTATTTGAGAAAAAGAGATAGTTTGTACTATGTAGGGTTAAACTGATA
>PISX010020198.1:0-36295 GCA_004024625.1 Mellivora capensis | reverse complement strand
AAGATTTTATTTATTTATTTGAGAGAGAGGCAGTGAGAGAGCATGAGCGAGGAGAAGGTCAGAGGGAGAAGCAGACTCCCCGTGGAGCCGGGAGCCCGATGCGGGACTCGATCCGGGGTCTCCGGGATCATGACCTGAGCCGAAGGCAGTCGTCCAACCAACTGAGCCACCCAGGCGTCCCAGAGCCCCAAGATTCTGTAAGAGGATCTATCATGCTGTCTATGTGGCCTTCACACTTCATTACAGCAGGTGCCCATGGAATCTTCCTGTACTGGGGGAGGACGCCTTTGTCACCCAAGGCCAACAGTCACGTTGTGGATGAGGAACCAACTGAAGCTCCTGAAACAAACTAACTTAATCTGGGGTTGTGATGTGCTCTTTGAAGACAGAAAGCATGCCCCTCCCTGTAGAGCTGTGCTCTCTCTCTCTTCCCTGTCCAGAAAGGAAGCTCCTGATGCCTCAGCACCTTGGCCAAACAGTACTCACTGACTTCACCAATGTTTGCTGGGAGCTTACCACAAGCCGGGTACTGTTCTGGGCCACTGGGATCCAACAGCGAATGACACGGGCCACAGTCTCTGCTCTCGCGGAGCTGGGTCTAGTCTAGAAGCTGCTTAATACTTATCATCCCTTAACTTTCCATCTTTGTCCTTAGTTTCAGAGTCAGAGCAGGGTTGGGAAGCCCAACTAGGGACTGCATGTGACTGTGGGACATCGCTTCACCTCTCTGCACCTCTGTTTCCTCAGATGTGCTGCGGGGAAGGGTAGGCATGGCCCAGATATGCTGTTAACCCAAACAATGCCAGGCAAGTAAGAGGCTTTGGATTTTTCTTGGTTTGCCTACTTGTAATCTCAGACTTGCCTGCGTGGGTCCCTGGACAGCATATTTTGGGGGTGAGGGAAGGGGCAGAAAGGACCTACAATTGTCAGACTCAGGATATTACTTCCATCTTTCTTGAGAGAAACCAAATCTCTCCAGAACGCTGGCCCCCAGGGAGGGACAGGGACATGTTTTACCCTGGATTCAGGAGAGGGACTCCCTCAGATAGGACAGTTCTGCAGGGATTTTGTAAGGATTAATGATACAAGCGGAACCCCTAGCCCAAGGCCTGCCACGTGGTTTGTACTGCATTAAAGAGATATTGATGAATGCATGAGAGCATGAGACAGTGTCCCATGGGATGCAGGAGTTCCCCAGTTCCCCACAGAGCACGGCTTGTCTCCTCCCCACTGGACTAAGAGCCAAGGCTGTGACCCCTTATCGCCACTGGGAGTGCTGTCATGGTGACATGACATGGAGGGAGGCCCCTGTGAGAATGACACAGCCAGAGTCTGGCATCCTGAGGCCCCAGCCCCTGTTGCGGTGCTGACATCATGGCTGCTGCCTGGAGCCTGGAGCAGAGGCGGGAGCCTGGTGAAGAGGCCGGGGAAGGGAGCTGCTGGCCCAGGAGAAAAAAGGGAAATGTATGCTTGTGTGTCTCTATGCTGGGGATGGAGGGTGTCAGGAAGCCAGAGGTCTCATAACTGGGGGGCTGCTAGGGCTCTGTCGTACCCGGCCCAGAGAGAATTGTCCATGACACACGGATGAACATTGTCTAGCTTTTCTGTGCATTATATTTATACATAAAGCACTGTTGACTTGTTTTACCTAAAAAAATATCATCCTTATAGTAACCTATGAGGGGGAATTATGTTATCCCCATTTTATAGATACAGAAATGAAGGTACAGATGGGTTAAGTAACTTGGCCAAGGTCACACAGTGGAGTGGACATCAAACCCAGAGCCTGCAAAGCTCTTGCCAGGAAGTACCTCTCCTGGCTGGCTGCCTCTCCCCAATGAAGCTCGGTAACCATTCACAAGAAGCTCACGGTTCTCCTGCCTCTTCCGGAAGAGCACAGGCCGGCTACCTTTTCCTGTAAAGGCCCAGAGAGTAAATATTTTCAGTTTTGTGGGCCACTTGGTCTCTGTCACAACTACTCCACTCAGCCACTGTAGTGTGAAGTCAGCCGTAGACAATACGGAAATGAATGAGCATGGCTCTGTTTCAATAAAACATTATTTATGTTCACTGAAATTTGAATTCCGTATAATTTTCACGTGTCACAGAAAAATGTTCTTCTTCTCCCTTTTTTCCCTCACTATTTAAAAAAATGGTGAAGTCTTTCTTAAGCTATTAGCTGTACAGAAACAGGTGGCGAATCAGATTTGGTCTGTGGCTGAAGCCCACGCACCCCTGCAGCAGACACAACTACGTGTGGCTCTGCCTTTGTTTCCCCACCCCTGACCTCGGACGGCTGGGGAGTCCCCACCAAACTGCCTAACTTCCCTGGGCTCTGGGAGGCACTCAGCTAGGTGGAGATCAACAAGGGAGATCTGCAGGTCAAGCATGCAGTGCAATAAGCCCTCCAAATGACCTAAAACGCACTCCTGTTTTTATATTATGACCAGCTGAGGAGGAAACCAGAGAGGTGATGGGAGAGAGGAGGAGGGATATAAAATACATGGTGGGAAAAACACAGATTTAGTCAGAATGACTTGGATAAATTAGGTAACCCTGACCCTCCGACTCCTTTTCTATAACATAGCCATCTCCTGGGGCTGCCTTGACGGATCGAAGGAGCTAATGCACACAGGCTGTAAGCGCACACAGCCTCCCCGTGTGATGAAGCCCAGCGAGAAAGGGGAAATGAGGCAGGCATAGGAGGACCGAGGATGACTACCTCACTCATGGTCTGAGCTCCAACTTCCCAAAGGACAGGCCTGGTCTTCTTTATGATCAGAGAGATTGGATCTTGGAGATTGGATCAGAGAGATTGGATCTACTCAACCGAGTAGTTGGTGGTGGTGATGATGAAGATGAGGAAGAGAAAAAGAGGAGGAGGAGGAGGTTACCCACATGCCTCCTAAAAGAATCTAATGTTTTGTATATAAAGTCATTGAAAAGTTACAAAGCTTTTTGATGGAGATGCTCTCGTTTCAATTTTAATTGAAAACTTACAACAAAAGGGGTTGATGTCTTTCCTAAAGTCTCACTAGTAAAATCTAGCCATGAAAAAATGGATCTCCAGATCAGACTTATTTATTGTCTTGTCAGATTAGAAATGGATCTAGCTTCTTTCAAGGGTTTACACATGGCTTAATTCCAGACAGCTCTGGACCCCCCACTATTTTGTTTGTTTTCATCTAACGTCCTCCACAACTAGTAATCTTTGAAACACACTTTAAAACATGGGGATGTAGATGGAATATCTTTAGCTAATATCTGTTATCTTCTCCTTAGGCACCTTTGCTAACGATACCTGGTCATCTCTCTTTTCTCTAATTCTCTCTATAATTAAAGGCTTTGCACCAATGTTTTCTCTACTGGGTAACTTTAGTGTGGGAAATAACATCCTATCTTTCTGAAATTAAAACTCCCACTATCAATGAAAATAGACCCATCTCTTCTCCCTGTGTGATTTAGAAACTTTCCACCTGTCTCTGCATCACACACCGGCTTCTCCGGTTTCAGATCTCTCGTGAAGGTCTTGGGTGAGGTTAAACATACAACTCTCACTCCTGTAATAACTCAGGCTCGTCTCTCCACAATGCTCTTCTACTTGGGTGGCTTTTAAAGCGTGTTTATTTATTGCCACTACTGGTCCATTATCCCCTGGGAACACAATGTCTTGTGGGGGGGAGGGGTCCTCGAGCTGGAGAACACAATGCAGCACTTAGATGTTGGTCTTTCGGTCTATCCAAGTGCATCCAAATTTAAATGATTTTGTTTCCACCACCAGTACTTTTTCTGCGATTCTTCTATTTCACAAGCTCTCCAGGGACAGCACAGAAGTTAAAAATGAAGCCTTTTTCTACATTTTGTTTTAGTCATTCAACTGAGCGTTTTTCGGAAGGGCAATTTAAGTTTTAATTAAAACTTGGGGCTCACAGGAGGGCTTGTAGACTGGATTCTGCTCATGTATAAATAAGCTTAACCCACAGTATAACCTAGTGTACTTCTGCCTTTTCGCTGGTCAAATAATCCCATTCCAACATCTTCTGCATCACTGGGGGCTAGTTATTAAAAAGTTCCAGTGAAATATTCGGTATAAAATGTTATGCCCACATTTAAATTATTCAAAAGCATTTGAATTTCAATTAACTAAGCAAACAATTATTTAGTGCCCATTTTATACAAAAGACCAATAACCGTGTAAAACGGAATAAAGAAAAACATATAACTCTTACCTCCAAAAGCGTCCTCATTTGCATTTTTACAAAATAAAAATATTTTGGCTTTCAAATACAGATTTCCAAATACAGAGGAATAAAATATTTAAGAAGACTTTTGGATAATATATAATTACAGCCAAGCAGCATTTTGATAAATATGTTTACAAAACTTCCTAGAAGTGATCAAACTGTTATTCATTTCAGTAAATACATACTGATTTTTTAAAAATATAAAAATGAAGGGTGAAGAAGAGAAGAGTAAGACAGCTACAAACAAGAATTGCAATGAACAGAAGAAATAGCAACCCTTGAAAAGAAGTCCCTGTCCAGGGCACTCACTAGTACACCACCTTCGGAGAGGCAGCTCTTGGGAGAAACATCCAGAAGACTGGGTGAGAGGCTTATCATAACTCCACCCCATACCACCACTGCTCTTCTTTGGCAAGTACTGATGGTAACTCACCATAACATTCAAATATTTGTTCAAAATTTTTCATTAGCAGAAATATAGTTCAAAGCACATTGCTCTTGAAACTCAAGAAAGAACATTAATGGATGTTCAATATGAAAGGAAATATTGAGAGGAGAGGAATAGTTACATGCCATATAGTTAAACACACTCAACGAAATCTGAGGCAGTAAATAGGCATAATCATTGACTTATGTCACAGAACAATCATAGTAAGAATAATTGCTAATATTTACTAAGCAGCATATGGAGAACATAACCAATATTACCTCATTGAATCACACAATAACAGTGTCATGAAACACTATGATTATTATCCATTTTACCCATGAAGAAATGGAGCTTAGGGACATTCAGTAGCTTGAACAAGGTCACACCGTTAGTAAGTTATGAAGCCAAGACTGGAGTTCAAGTATGTCTAATGGCAAGGCCAGCTCCCAACCACCTTCCCTGACGCTCTCATGGGATAGTGTTCTTTTTTTTTTTTTTAAAGATTTTATTTATTTGACAGGGAGAGATCACAAGTAGGCAGAGAGGCAGGCAGAGAGAGAGAGGGAAGCAAGCTCCCTGCTGAGCAGAGAGCCCGATGTGGGGCTCGATCCCAGGACCCTGGGATCATGACCTGAGCCGAAGGCAGAGGCTTTAACCCACTGAGCCACCCAGGCGCCCCTGGGATAGTGTTCTTAAAGCAAGTTCGCATTAGCCATTTGATGATTTCTCTGGGGGAAATGGGAAAACTACACTGATTTGCTAAAGAAACCACAAGCATCTGGCCAACTTGCATTTCAGATTTTCATTTAAAAAACAGAGCTGCTGTAGCTGCTAAAATGCCTCCAGGAAAAAACACCAGCAAGAACCCACCGCCTTGCTTACCATCACTACAAACAGCAACAGAACCCTTTCTTATGGTTCAAATCCTCCCTTAACTTGATCCAACACCAAACTCATGCCTGGCACGTGCCAATAAGCCTCCCATAAAGCAGCGGGGGTTCGGGTTCTGGGAGGACAGAGTGAGCACACTCTGCTTTGTCTCTCCAACCTGATGGAATTATAAAACCTGGAAAGAGCGCATGGTCCAGTTACTTGAGAACCTTGAAAAGTAAATACTAGCAGGTAGATTGGAGAAGACAGGCAGAAATCAAAATATCATCAGACTAGTGGTGGTTTGATCATTTTTTCCTCACGGGTATCCCCTGGCCTGTATTCAGAACAGCCTGAAAACCATTAGTACTCTCAGAAGAAGCTCCAGAAGGCACTCCAGTTCTGGCTCAAGGAATGGGAAAGGGAAAGAAGAAAAAAAAAAAAAAAAAAAAGGAATGGGAAAGGGGTTTCCTCACACTTGCAGGATGGTGGGGTATGGGGCGAGGGGTGGGGGAGGAGAGATTTCCCATTTTTTAAAAATCCTTCTCCATTCTCTCATGCCTCAGCCTTCAAGTGATCCTGTGAAAGTAGCAGCAGGAATCCAGAGGAGTCTAAAACTCTAAAGAAAGAAAATGTTTCTCTCGAATCAGGGAAGCTGTGGTCTGGAGGGGGTGTTACCGTTACCCTTTTCCTCCCTCCACCCTCTCCTCACTTGGCTCCAGAAAGTATAGAAGGAAGAGCTTGGAAAAGCAAAACCATAAAACTATGTATGTACCCTTGGGGTCAACTCCATGTTGCACACACATGGATCTCAGCATACCATGGACTTCGACAAGTAATTTATGAGACGGACGCCCTCCCAGGTTACAGACTGGCCACGGGGTGGCGTCCACACCAGGCTGCGCAAAGAGCATTGTAAAGTCTTTGAACACGGAACTCCTACAGAAACCACAACTCGCAGAAGATGAATAGGAATTTGTAAGCTGAACCCAACTGGATTGGTTCCCTGCTGAAGGAAAAATATCAAGATTCACCATACAATTTAATCAAGATATGAAGTCTGATAATACAATCCAAAATTCCTAGACATAAGAACCAGGGAAGTGACAACTTGCATGGGAAAAGATCATCAAAAGATGCAAACATCTAGATGACAAAGATGCTGGGATTACCTAACGAAGATTTTAAAGCAACTATTATAAATACAGTCCAATAAGGGTTAACACTTGGAACAAACAGAAAGGTAGAAAGCCTCGGCAAAGAAGAGAAGATAAAAAGAAGAACCAAATGAAAATTTTAAAACTGAAAGATAAAACCAAAGCGAAAAACTAACTATATTGGTTCAATATTAGAATGGAGACAAGGAAACGGTCAGTGAACTTACAGAAAGAGCAATATACATTATCCAATCTGAATAGCAGAGAGAAAAGACTGAATAAACGATGAACGGCACAGGGACGCCTGGGTGGCTCAGTCGGCCAAGCATCGGCCTTTGGCTGAGCTTGTGATCCCAGGGTTCTGGGATCGAGGCCCAGGTCAGGCACCCTGCTCAGCAGGGAGTCTGCTTCTCCCTCCGCTCCTTACCTCTCCCTGCTCATGTGCTTGCTCTCTCCCTCCCTCTCAAATAAATAATCTTAGAAAAAATGAATAGCAAAATAACACACAGAACACCATGTCACTGGAATGTGAAAGGAAACGAGAAAAAGAATTTGAAGAAATAACAGCTGAAACGTTCCCCATTTCAGTGGATGTTGATGAAACCTAGCTATTCAAGAAGCTTAGCAAACTACTACTACACAGAAGAGCAACAAGGCTGTGGAAGAAACGAATGACATCATCAAACAGCTGAACCTAACTGACGTTTATCGAACATGCGCCCCAGCAGACACCATTCCATTTCTTTCCTTTCCTTTGCAGACTAACTTCTCAATATCGGTCTTTATCTGACTTGATCTAGTAGCGGCATACGGCATGGTTGATCACTCACTCTTCTTTGCAACATTACTTTTTTCACTCGGCTTTCAGGTCAGCCTACTCTCCTCCTAGCCAGGGGTCACTGATGCTCAGGCACTGGCTTTCTCCTCATCAATCCCATCTCTAAGTGCTGGGTGCTTCAGGACATAGTCTAGTTCCTGTATCTCCTTTCTGTGCACACTCACTCCTTTGGTGACTCCATCCCAGTTCAGAGACTTAAGTGTCATCTATGTAGCGATTACTCTCAAATTTATGTCTACAGGCAGGACTTGGCCCCTGGGCCCCGAACCTCTATATTCCATGGTCACTGCACCTGTCCACAGAGATGTCCATAAGACAACTCTAACTGAACATATGCAAAGCTGGTCTAGCCATTATCATCTCTTCTTCAAAGTACTAGTCACCACCTCGCTGATTCTGAATTACTCAAGGCAAAAACCTCAGTTTACTCATGGCTCTTTTTCTCAGCACAGAGACAATAAAATGTAACAGCCAAAAAGAGACTCTGGCTCTGAACCGCCTAGATTAGAATTCTACTGTCGTCACTAACTAGGCTGTGACACTGCGCAATTTACTTAAACTTTCAGTGCCTCAGTTTCTCACAGCTACGGGATGGGGGTAATAATGGTACCTACTTCCTCCTAGATTTGTTAGAGGAATTAATTACACTAGTATGTGTAAAGGATTTAGTGAGCATATACGGACATTGGCTATTATTTCTAATATCATCATCACCACCTCATACTCCCACATTTCATCCATCAGAAATTAGGTCACCTGTGTCTTTGAAAGGTCTCACTACCTTTGCTACTACCAATATCAACCAAGCCATTGGCATTTCTCTCCTGAATTATTCCAAGGAGCTCCTAACTTGTCTCTTTCAGACTCTTCTCAATGCAGCAGGCAGAACAATCCCAGTAAAATAAATCACTCCTCTGGTCAGAACTCTCTAGTGGCTCCTGTCTGGTTTAAAGCAAACATCAGAGTCCTTACAACAGACAAAACTGACAGACAGTGTGCCCACCACTCACCTTTCTGCCCTCCCCTCCCCGTTCTCTCCCACGTGTTCCACTCCCCAAACACAGGCCTGCTTGTGGGTCTCTGCAAATGGAAACACGTTCTAGACTCAGGGCTGTCTAAGGTATCCACATGGCTTTCTCCCTCTTCTCTTTCAAGTCTTATCTCAAAAGTCACCTTCCTGGAAGACCCGCTCTGGCGAAACTTCACAGGAGTTTAGAGCCCAGACTCCATAGTCAGCCAGCCTGGGTTCCAGTCCTGACCTTGCCACTCCCCAGTGGTGTGACCTTAAGTATGTTACTTACCTGCTCTCTGGGCTTCAGTTTCTGCATCTTTAAAAGAACAATAGTGGCAACCTAATAAGGTTGTTAGGATTCAATGAATTCGCTAAGCAATTAAATTGCTTAGAACAGTGTCTGGTACGTGGTGAGGGCTGTCATATTTGTTAAACCTAAGAGCTATGCATTCTAAGACACACCATTATTTTACCTGCCACTTAATGAAACAGTGGCAACTGAAGGAGCAGATACTGTCAGTTATAAGCTGCATGCCAATATCAGAGCTGAAAAAAATGTTTCTGAAAAAGTACATTTTAACATCAATGAAACTGATAGCTATTTTATAAGGTCATTTCCTTTCCCCTTCCCTGAAGGGTCTTCCTCCCTGACACACGCCTCACTAACATATTTCTTATTCGTTTGGGCAGCTATAACAAAGTACCGTGGACTAGGTGGCTTCAAACAATAGACGTTTATTTCTCACAGTTCTAGAGGCCAGAAGTCCTGCATCAGGGAACCAGCATGGTCAAGTTCTGATGAAGGCACCCTTCCTGGCTGCAGACAGGGGACCCCTCACTGTGTCCTCAAAGGGCCGAGAAAAGGTGAGGGAGCTCTCTGGGGTCTCTTTGATAAGGACACTAATCCCTTTCCTGAGGGCTCCACCACCTGACCCAATCAACCAACCAAAAGCTCTCTCTCCTAATACCATCCCATTGGGGATTAAGACACAAGGATTCAGTCCAGAGCAACACTGATATGTTACTTACTCTATGTTACTTATTATATGTTACTTATATTTATTTTTATTGGTAGTTTCCCCAACTAGAACGTAGGCTCTAAGAAAACAGGAACTTTTGCCTTTTTTTTTTTTTTTTTTTTTTTTGCTGTAACTGAGTTATGTTGAGCATTACCTGACACATATTAGGCCCCAGTCAATACGTGAGCAATAAATGAATGAAAGCGTGAGTGAAACAAAGAGAAGAAAATGAAGGAAATGTTTCTTATTAATAAGAAGATAAACAGAGAATTTCAAGATGTGTTTAATGAATGGATGAAAATGGTGAATGAATTACAACACAAGCTACGTAAGCGTCAGGACTTGCTTTGTATTCCCTGGCCCGAGGACGTGGTCGGCAGTTACTTGCTGCGTGAGGGACTGACTGAACCAATGCACTGTTCGCTGTCTCCTGGTCCTTGGTCTGTAAGAGAGGCCCCAACAGGGAGAACATAAACACAGCCCGGAGAATCTTATTCCCATGCTAGCAGGCTGAGTGCTGAGGAACACAAGGGAAATGGGGGTAAGATGCTGGACAGTGTACAGCAAAAGCTACTCTGCATACTTCTTCAATTGAATAATATGCTAAAAGGCCAATGAATATAGCCAGGTTTTGGTCTATGCCCCAACTTGGAGTTCACACGTTTGCACGTGCACACACACACACACACACACACACACGCATGCACACACACACCCCTCGCCAAAAACAGGTAGATATGGGAAGGAAGGCAGGGACATGTGTTTATTCTGTGATACGAGAGGGGCCCCAAGGCAGCTGTGGGACAAGGTAAATAACAATCCCTCGGCTTCTGTGGGGTTCCTCTGTGGGATAAAGGCTGTTGTAGTTAATGCTGAGGTCAGGAGGACTAAGGGTGGTCCTCAGATATGAGGGGAAGAGAAGCGGTGACTAGAAGGGAGGTCTTTCCAACAATGCAACGATCACAAGCCTTCCCCAAGTGTCAGGCCCTCCGCTGAGCATTCGCACTTAGGCTTTCATCTAGTTCTCACTCCTCCTAGAACAATCAGGTATTACGCTTATCCCATGAAACAGAGGAGAAAACAGCCTAAGCAAGGCCACTGATTCCTGAAGATGACTTATATCCTGGGACAGTCTTAGCCTCGCCTGTCTGGACTTTAGGGGTCTAGGAATCTCGAGTAGGACGGCGGAGGAGAAAGGTCAACCTGCTGCAGAGGAGCACTGGCTAGGGAAGGCCTGACTGAGGTCTCCAGTGCACTGGGCAAGGGCTGCCAGCACCTGAGGGCAAACCAGAGTCCAGCTTCAGAGTGGTCCTCCTGTTTGTTCTCTTTTGTCATCCCTGAGTCTTCAGTGAAGTCCTCAGTATGACAGTCTGGCCTCATTTCTGCTCTGGGGAAGCACAGACAGATCCTTAGGTATATGTGGCTTAGTCAGACTATTAACATAGGGAGGATGGTGCCATTCCCACCCTGAAGCCTACTTGGGGACAGAAGAAGTGGGGATCAAAGCGGAAGCCAGACCCTGTGGGATGGAGTCCAGAGCCACCCAGTCCTTCCAGGGCAAGGTTCTGGGGCATTCTACCAACAAAGGTGGTTGTCCCGACGGAAGGTCAACACTGGAAGGACATACAGAACCCATAAACATGGGGACCATGCTGTCACCAAGAACTTCAATCTGACTCTAAAACTGGGGAAACAGACAAGGGTATAAGAAGCAATCCACAAGGACACAGGACTTCAGCAAGGGGATCCCAATACGGCTGCAAGATGGCATTCTCCTGGCTGTGGCCATTCTGGACAGCTGACGGCTCGAGCTAGCTTTTGTCTTCAGCTCCTTAAAGGTACCTCCTGGCTCCTGACAATTCTTTTGTACATAATAGGTGTGCCAGAGGTATCCTGCACAACGTAGGTGTTCAGAAATACATACTAAATGAATGAATGAGGGAAAATACATTTGGGCTTAAATGCCACTCAGTGTAATGCTGATTTAAATTGGCTTGTTTCCAGTATCTTAAGACTCATGCCTAGAGTCCAATTTTTCCCCCTTAAATGCAAAAAAAAAAACACCTGAAATGTACATTAAATTTGGAAATATTAATAAAAAATATTTTGAAAGGGTCTAAAACAAATGAGATGTAATTCAATGCAATGGGAGTCTACTTCACAGGCATGTGTGCGCGTGTGTGTACGTACACACACACACACAGCTGGAGGGTGAGGAATGAAACCCCAGGAGCTAAATCTCCATGGAGGCAGATGAACTACTAAATACAGTATAAAATCACCTTCCAGTTCAGTTCTTCTATCCTGACGAAGTACTTTCATTGGTAAGTTTATCCTAATAAGCTAGCGATCAAGATACAAGCAGCAACCATCATACCTACAGTGCCAGAAAGTTTTGTCCTCCAACCACAGAAGAGGGAAACATTTCTTACTTAGGAGCCCTCAGAAGTACCACCAGGAAGCCAGGGCAGACTCTGCTCCAACATCTGCTCTGGGGTGTTTGTATAGGTGTTTAACGGGGGTGTAGGTATGGGTGTATGGGTGCTTCACAGAGAGAGCAAGCCTAGGTCATCATTTCCACATGACAGGTCCTGGTGAAAGACAGAGCTATCACTGTCACCTCTCAGGCTGCTGCTCTTGGTGGAGGGGGCGTCCTGTGGGGGCGGAAAGGAGAAGCAAGCCCAACCGACCAAAGAATTAAAGCGGGGTAACCTTGCTGAGACTCACGGTGCGGGTATGCTGCCTTCCCCATCACTCACAAGCTCCAGACATGGGGTCAGTAAGAACACTCCCCAGCAGTAAGCCACAGGCTGAAATCATGGTTTTCTGACTCCAAACACAAGAAGGAAAACAAATTGATTAACTCCCATTGCTACATACAGCCAAGGCCCCGACCAATGTGAATTATACCGCCAGTGAAATCTTCCCATACAAAAGATTTGCTACTTACAGATATAGTTCCCCTTAAAGTTATTGGTTTTTTCATGAAACTTCTTTTATTTTTTTTTTAATCCATTAACCCTGGATTACAGGGGCTTTTTTTTTTTTTTCATTAAAAGATAAATTAGTCAGACAAGGCAATGATGCACTTGGTTTCCATGACAATGTTTCACAAAAAAGTTCAACCTGCTGCATCACCACAAAGCACTTTGAAAATCATTTCCTAGCAACCCCATAGGCACACAGAGCTTCATCTGCCCTTTCCTCAGACCTGGGAGAATTACACCCATGACGACAGAGAAAACAGGTCACTCGGTTACCACAAACATTTCAAGTGGGTGTATTTCATCAGCGTATGGCGCAAAATATTCCCAGCTATGTCTGCAGGGAGATGTGCGGCTTTCTGGACATGTCTAACACTGCATTTTCCCCTCAGCAGTGGCCTACCAAAACACTCCACAAAATTGCACCTGGACTCATTTGATGTGAGCACAAGTGACCACCTTGGAATAATTCACAAACATCCATGCAGTCTTCAGAGAAAGAGGAATTTAAAAATCATCCTCTGCAGTCTGGAAGACACAGTCTAGCTCTCTGAGCCCCAGTGTTCACACAGTGCAGGGGGAGGGGCTGTACTGCAGAAAACAAGAAAGAAAATGCAAAGTTTAGGGGCACCTGGGTGGCTCAGTGGATTAAGCCGGTGCCTTCCACTCAGGTCATGATCTCAGGGTCCTGGGATCAAGCCCTGCATCTGGGCTCTCTGCTCAGCAGGGAGCCTGCTTCCTCCCTCTCTCTCTGCCTGCCTCTGACTACTTGTGATCTCTTTCTCTGTCAAATAAATAAATAAAATCTTTTTTAAAAAATGCAAAGTTTGAGACTTCATAAAGAAGTTTACCATCTGAAAGATACAAAGTTTCTGCATACAAAATGTGAAAAGCAGTGCAATTTTTTTTACAAATGAGAAACAAACATTTTTCTCTCCTCGCGATATTTCTTGAAGTCCTCCAAAATAACACCTTCTAAAATCACAGAAAATAGAATGGGCTCACTCTAAGACAGTTGGTTATTCTATGGATTGATTCTCTGATTGCAAACCACCCCTCCCCCACCTCCAACCCCCATGCAGGGTCTGCTCTGCTCCGTGCCCTACAAGCTCACCTCTGCTGTCTACACCACAGGCCTCCCTTCCCAGCTGGCTTCACGGTGGATGCATCCAATGGGAGGCACCAGCAGGGCAATGGAGAGTGGGGAGAGTAGGAGCTCGGGTCCTTTCTTCCCCACTCCTCCCTGCCTCAGTACCTCGCCCTGGCAGTAACTTGTGCCTTCCTAAACCATGCTCTTTCCTCTGCAGGCCCCTTGCCCCTTTAGTGGAGGGCTGGTAAGGGTTTCACACAGTTGCCACCAGGGCACCTCCCTGTCCCTTGTCTTTCCTAATCCCTGTTCACACCTCCGTACCTAGAATCTCCATGGATCTCTTCATGAGAACCACCTGGGTAAACTGTTTCCCCTGGGACACTGACTGATGCACCTTTGACAATTGCAATCAATTCTGAATTAACATGTAGCAAAATCTTTTGTCACACAGCTCCCTTTTGACATTATTACCATTATTACCATTCCTACCTTCTCCGATTATCATACAAAAGAAGCTAGGAAAGAAGGTTTGAAATTCTCCTCTTATTTTAAGACCAAAGCTGATTCATTTCACTATAACCTGAAAAGAACAGCCTAAAGAGAAAGAGTGTTTCCTTAGGAACTTTAGGTCCATTGACAAAACAATGCTATTTATTCAAAATAAGAAGCAGGAAGAATTGGATAAGTAGGAAGGGAAGGTTTCCATAGACCTTCCCCTAAGTCCTTCTGAGCAGGGGTGGGGAGGTATCTTCATAGACTGGCTTGTTTTGTTTGCTATACTCTGAATCTCCCTACCATCAGCGGCATCTGCATTCATATGAGCATGTAGAAAATGCATTCCAAAAAAAACTATGCATAAATTTTGCATGAACCACCATTTGGGAATTATCTTTCCCACCATTCCATCTAAATTAGCAAAACAAATATCAAGAACCAACACACACTGTGTGACTCATGGTGCCCAAACCAGAAAACTGGCCCCACATGTAATTCCAGGGCTTCCAATGATTTCATAGTCATATTAAGCTTCTGAACCAAAGCATTCACTCAGTAGCGCCTCCTATGGCGGCAAAAGAAGGTGCCGTGAAACTGCAAGTCTCTCCCCTTTCCTTCTGATCTTAAGGGAGTCAGGGCAAGGACTCAAACAGGTGGCTTGCTTGCTTTCTTTTTTAATGCACAGGTGGGGCCCATCAGATTGGGATCTAGAGCTCTGGAAGAGGACTCTGCAGGGAATTCAGGTATACCAGGGTGTGTGGCTGTACGCACAGGTGTAATGCCAGTGGGGAATCACGTCTGTGCTCCACCTTCCTGAACTAAAAAGGCTGCAGTGTAGCATAAATCAAACGACTAGGAACATTAGCACACTTATTCCGGGGGGGTAGTCCCCTGAATCTAGCAGGAAACTGAGAACAAAATCCATGTCAGACTTCACCTGTGGTATCCACTGAACTCCTAAAAACAACTCTGAGTTAGCCACCAGGGAAATGTAAATCAAAACCACACTGGGCTCCAACTTCACACCCACTTGAATGGCTATAATAAAAAAGACAGACAATAACAAGTGTTCGCAAGGATGTGCAGAAACAGGGACCCTCCTACATGCTAGCAAAAATGTAAAATGATGCAGCTGCATTGGAAAATAGTTTGGTGGTTCCTCCGAAAGTTAAACATAGAGTTACCACATGACCAAGCAGTTCTACTCTTAGAACTGCCCCTGAGAAATCAAAGCATATGGCCACACAAAAACTTACACGAGAACGCTCACAGCAGCATTTTTCATAAGAGCCACAAAGGAAACAACCCAAATGTCCATTAATGGATAACCATTTATCCATAACCATTTAACCATAAACAAAATGTGGTACAGCCATACAATGAAATATTCTTTGTCAATAAGAGGGATAAAATACTGACGCCTTCTACAACATGGATGAACCATGAAAACATTATGCTCAGTAGAAGATGCCAGATTCAAAGGGCCATACACTGTATGAGTCCATTTATATGAAACGTCCAGAATAAGCAAATTTGTGTACTCAGAAAGTACATTAGCAGTTGCCAAGTGCTGGGAAAGAAGGGAATAGGGATTGACTACTAATAGGTATGGTGTTCCGTTTGGGTGGGATGGAAATATTCTAGAATTAGGCTGTGGTAATGGTAGCACAACATAAAGAATACACTAAAAGCCACTGAATTGTACACTTTAAATTGGTGAATTTTTTAATTTTAAAATTTTTTAAGATTTTATTTATTTATTTGACAGAGTGAGAGAGAGCACAAGTAGGGGGAGCAGCAGACAGAGGGAAGGAGAGAAGCAGACTCCCCACTGAGCAGGAGCTCTATGTGGGGCTCCTTCCCAGGACCCCAGGATCATTGACCCCAGCCGAAGGCAGAGGCTTAGTCCATTGAGCCACGCAGGTGACCCTAAAATGGTGAATTTTTATAAAGGATTTTATTTATTTGAGAGAGAGAGTACAAGTGGAGGGGAGGGGCAGAAGGAGAGGGAGAAGCAGACTCCCTGCTGAGCAAGAAGCCTGATGCAGACCTTAGTCCCAGGACCCAGGGATTATGACCTGAGCCAAAGTCAGATGCTTAACTGACTGAGCCACACAGGTGCCCCTAAAATGGTCAATTTTATGTTATGTGAAATAGATCTCAAAGAAAGTCAGTGGCGTAACACTTCATACCTAGTGTTCTATAGTAAGACTTGCACTCAGGGACCATGTTACAAGATTCCAAGCACAAGACACAACTGGTCAGGGGCTCCCCTCCTGTGGTCTTAGCTTATGGAGATTCTAACACCAATTTTTCTTTTATCAAACTGTAGGGAAAATGAATTCTGTATTTGATTCTATCTCCTATCACTGAGGCATATGGTTTGCCTAGAAAGTAAATTTACATAGTGACACTGATTAAATTATGAACATAAACACTGTAAAGAACACTTTGAGTTAAGCTCTCCTGTAGTCAGTCAATAAATTTACAGACCTACATACATACTTACAGACCTCCTCCTCCTACTCTTCTTCTCCCTCTCCCCACTCCTTTGTTCTCTGATCCTAAACAAAGATGTTCTGCCAAAACTAAGCCAAAACCTGGGCATCATTCCAAATTGTTCCATTTCCCACATCTGCCTTGTCCCAACATCAAATAACTTACTGATTTAAAAACATAAAAATCTACTGCCTCTTCTCTATTGCCACCACTTTAATCCAGGCTCCCTTCATCTCACACCGTGAATTATTGTAGAAACTATGGAAATCAATCTCCCACAATCTTCAATCAAAGGATGACACCACTCCCTTGCTAAAAACCTCCCCATGACTCCCCTGATGACAACCTCATTTTCTTTTTAGCCTAGCAAAGAAAACATCCCCAAATCGGACCTTTGCTTTGTATTTCTAACTCACGCGTCTTCCACACAGTTTCCGCGCGACTACTGGATGGTGGTCCTCAGACATTCCATCCTATTTTACCCCCTCAGGGTCTGCTCATGTTGTTCCCTCTACTTAAACATCCCCCTCCCATACTTCCTTTCCCCGCTACCAATACATGCCAAATTAATCTTTATATGTCCTTCCAGAAGATTACACTGAGACAAGGCTCTACTTGAGAAGCGATTTCCATGCCAGGCTGAGTCAGATAATTTTCCTTCGTGTTCTTGGGGAACCCCACCTCTCTCAGACACTACAGAGCTATAGGAAACACCAGTACAGCAAACAGACCCTAATATTTCCACCTCCTAGTATCCACACCTTTGTGTAATCCCTTCCTCTTGAGTATGGACTAGTCTAGTAACTTGTTTCTGATCAACAGAATAGAGCAAAGATGATGGGATTGTCACATCTGCAACCAGGCTACATCTTACTGTCCCTCTTGCTGGCTTTGATGAAGGATGCTGCTGTGTCTAGGAGGTTCACATGGCAGGGAACCAAGTGTGGCCTCTGGCCAACAGCAGGCAAGCACTAAGGCCCTCGGTCTAAAAGCCATTAAAGAAATGAATCCTGCCTACAGCTATGCCACTAAGCTTAGGAGTCTTCTCCAGTCGGTTCTGCAGATGAGACCTAGCCCTAGCCAACCCATTGCAACCTTGTAAGAGAGGCTGATGTAGAAGTCCCAGACAGGCTATGTATGGATTCCCAACCCACAGAAACTGATCATAAATATGTGTATCTTAAGCCACTATATCTGTGGTATTATGCTATATAGCAATAGAAAATACTTATTTCTGTCTCTCTCTCCATCCTAACTAGAATAGAAACTTCCGTAGGGAAGGAGTCATCTTATGCATCTTTGTAACCTAAGTTTAACAGAAGTGTTTGATATGCAGTGAGACCCTCAAAAAATATTTGTTGAACTGCTGAACTGAACCAGTCTACCCAAAATTTCTCCATGTTTGACAACCAAGCTGCCTTAGTTTGACAGTGCCACCTGAGGCTAGCACAGGGAACTGTGATCCAATCTCGATTCCCCTTAACTGGAGAAAATAAGCAATTCTGTCTTCCTTCCTTAATGGCACAGAGTGAAGGTACCCCACCTTTAAGAGTGTCTCTTTTGTACAGGCACAGGTGTATATCCACTCTTTGTATTATTTTCTCCATCTTTTGGTTTCCAATCTGCACCCCCCATTTCTCTCTCTCCTTCTTTCATATTTGCATGCTCTCTCTGCTTCTCCCTATCTTCCCCCACCCCACCCCAACTTCATTGCACTTCCTCTTTCATTCATATACAACTCGTGAGCCAAGAAACTACATTGAGCGTTGCTAGTTGATAAAGCCGATATATCTATATAAGGAAAAAAAACAAGACCCACTTACAAATGATATTAAACATGAGAAAGCACTTTAGGAAAAGTATCTATAGATCAGACATGGGATTCTATCACAAAAATAGAATCCTATATTTTCGTAAAGATTTATTTATTTGAGAAAGAGAGAGTGAGGGCATGGGGGGAGGGAGACAGTCTAAGAGAAGACTTCTCACTGAGCGTGGAGCCCGATAGGCAGGGCTAGATCCTACAAACCTGAGATCATGACCCCGGCCAAAATCAAAAGTCAGTTGTTCAACTGACAGAGCCACCCAAGTACCTCTAGAATCATATTCTTAAATCATATAAAATAATATACATCCATGAAAAAAAACTTTGATTTTAGGTCTTAATGATTAAAATTAAGATAAGGAATTACTTGGGTTCTAAGTCCTTATGAAGGCTCAAGGAAATTCTTTCAAACAATTTGTGATGCTGAGTGCCCTGTGGCACTCCATGGATGCTGACAGGGTTGAAGACAGTGTCAATGCGTAGAACTTTCTTTTTTTAAAGATTTTATTTATTTATTTATTTACTTATTTATTTATTTCACGGGGGCGGGGGAGAGCACAAGCAGGGGGAGTGGCAGGCACAGGCAGAGGGACAAACAAGCTCCCTGCTCAGCAGAGAGCCCGATGCGGGACTCGATCCCAGGACCCTGGGATCATGGCCTGAGCCGAAGGCAGACGCTTAACTGACTGAGCCTCCCAAGCGCCCCCACAGAAAACTTTCAGCTAAGCAAAGATGAAAAGGCAAACCACTTTGCTGCCATGAAAAGGTGTGTTTACCACTGTGGGGACTAACCCTTTCTAGAAAGTTTATCTCCTTGAGATCCCACATCTCCAAGAAAACGAAACTATTGCTGGGTTAAAAGCAGAAAAGAGCAGGTTGTACACACAGAGAAGCTTCTGCTAAAGGTACTAAGCTTGAGCTTGAGCAAAACCTGTGTGACTAATTTACAATTCCTAGAGAATTAAAGTGCTTGATGACAGTTTTCTACGTGATAGGCAGAAATTAGTGCCCCAGATTAGGTAAATATAGCCTTTCTGGAAAAGAATATTTCATTATTGTACTAAAAACAATTTAGACTTTGTAATACAAAAAAGATATCACCATAGGCCTGTTCTCTACAGCAATACTTATAATAGCAAAGAATAATGGAAATAATCCAAAATCTATCAATGGAGACTGGCTGAATACGCTACAGTACAGCTTATAATGTAAAAAGACACGAGGGATATCTACTAATTATGATGGAGTGATCTCCAAGATATATTGTTAAGTGAGAAAAGCAAAACGTAGAAAAATGAGTCAGCGTGTTACCACTTACCTAAGAAATAAAGGCTATAAACATATCTTTGTGTATAATTAAAACAATGGCATGAAAACTATAAAAATTTTAAGTGTATTTACCTACTTGATGGAGGGCATAGAATATAAGCAATAGGGGTTAAATCTAACCATCTCTAAATACACCATATTGTAAAGATTTTACTTTGTTTGTTGTGTGGTTTTTTTGTTTCTGTTTTTTTTTTTTTTTTGTCAGAGAGAGAGGGAGAGAGAGCGAGTGAGCACAGGCAGACAAAGTGGCAGGCAGAGGCAGAGGGAGAAGCAGGCTCCCTGCTGAGCAAGGAGCCCGATGTGGGACTCGATCTCAGGACGCCGGGATCATGACCCGAGCCGAAGGCAGCTGCTTAACCAACTGAGCCACCCAGGCGTCCCAAGATTTTACTTTGTAATGTAAATAATTCATATTATAACAAAATTAAATTTAAAAATTTAAGATTGAAAAAAGACCAAATCAAAAGTAAAATGAAATAAATGAACATAACTGTCCATAACTATGAGTTAGTCACTAACTATTCCACTGTTAGGATTGCTACACAAAAAGGGACTGATTCAGTGCTCGCTTCGGCAGCACATATATTAAAAAAAAAAAAAAGGGACTGATTCAAATCACTTAAAAACACAATAATTTTCCTGGTTTATCCTTAGTAGAATACACTCTGATGTCAAAAATAACTGGAAAAAATACTAAGCTGCTTTCAGTGATGATTCTGAGACTGTTATGGGTATACTAAGGATAGAACAAATGAGGAATTATCCCC
The DNA here is from genome assembly GCA_004024625.1 of Mellivora capensis. NCBI lineage: Eukaryota > Metazoa > Chordata > Mammalia > Carnivora > Mustelidae > Mellivora > Mellivora capensis. Next base: position 15,736 of record PISX010020198.1, on the reverse strand, counting down.
AATGCTGTTCAGAATCAGTATTTATGTCACAGGGAGAAGAATAGAAATGTAAGACTAATGAGGTTAAAGTAAAGCCTTGTGGTCCTAAATTTGAATTGGAAGTCTAAGTAAAAACTTGTGGTGCATTTTATCGCTTCAAAAAACAAAAATCAAAAAACAAAACTTATTTCCTGGCTGTGTCCACTTGAAAAGCCAAGAAACAATAACCAGTCCATTAGCAATGACTACTCCACTGCCCAGATCATGTCTCTAAATACCCTCTTTCAATAAAAAGAATTAGGTTCCTGAGAAAAATTACTGATTCCAGATCAGGGAAAGAACACGATGAAACTGGAACATCTTGTCATACCATTAGGCAAAAAAAACCTATCATAGATAACTAGGAGCTAACACGGTTCCTCCCAGTAGCCAAAGATAGGACAAGTGAACATCAGCAAGAACAATAACCACAACAGACTGGGATACATACCATATTCATAAACTGATTAAGTGTATAGCCACACCACAAACACTACTGGAGGATGGTAAAAACCAAATCACTATTTTAAAACCTGGTAAATAATAAAATAATCAAGCATTTACCCTACCTTTCTCATATGAACTGTACTTCAGGATAATTAAATAGTTGATGAAAGGGAGGTTCTCCCTATGGAGGCACTTCAGAAGTATTGTAGAAAAAAAAAAAATGAATGGTAGACTTTTGTAATCCCCAGTGAATTAGTAGATCTAGACAACGATCATGAAACATCACAAAAACAGAGAGGACCAGCCATTATGTGCCTCCGATGGAGGTGCAAAGCACTACCTATAGAGTAGTCTTGCCAAAATAAATAGTAAACAAGCCTGAATCCTACCAAAATACCTCCAGATGGAAGTACCAATACTGTAGGGATTATAAGTCCGGAAGAACATGGTACATGATACCGCAGGAATGTAATCAGCAAAATCCAGACTGTGAAAAACTCTGCTGGGCAAATGACCCAGTTTTGTCAACGCACAAATTGTAAGGTTAAAAAGATAACCTATAGATTAAAAGACACTTAAGAAACACATCAACCAATGAGCGGATCTTATTCCAAAGATGACTCAAACAACAATTTTTAAAAAGACATTTATGAGGGGCGCCTGGGTGGCTCAGTGGGTTAAGCCTCTGCCTTTGGCTCGGGTCATGATCCCAGGGTCCTGGGATCGAGCCCTGCGTCGGGCTCTCTGCTCGGCCCGGGAGCCTGCTTCCTTCTCTCTCTCTGCCTGATTCTCTGCCTACTTGTGATCTCTGTCTGTCAAATAAATAAATAAAATCTTTAAAAAAAAAAGACATTTATGAGACAATTAGGGAAATTTGAACATTATCTTGGTATCTGATGATATTAAGGAATTATTTTAATTTCTAGGTATGCTAATAGCACTATGGTTATTTTTTAAACAGTCCTAATCTCTTAGGGTTACATGCTGAAATACTTACAGCTAAAATAATATGATATTTTAGATTTGTTTTAAAATAATCCCAGAGTAGGGGGGAGAGTGGGTGGTGTAGATAAAAGAAAAGGCTTAATTTTATAACTGTTGAAGCTGGGTAATATGTACATGAAGTTCCATTATACTATTCTCTCTATTTTTGTATGCATTTGAACTTTTCCATAATAAAAAATGTTAAATGACAAGCCTTCAAACATTGGTTTGTATATGTTATCAACAGTAGACAACACTTAACGGAGAGTGAGGTTGAAAGCTAGAGTCATGTTTATATATATGTAAATTACACCAACAATTGTATGAGGCAGTGATTTTTATTATTCTCCTTAGACAAGGTAAGAAATTGAAAATGAGAGAAGTTAAGTCACAGAACAAAGTAAATGGCACACATGAGATTATAACCTAGTTCTCTCTGTCCTGAGATGCCAAGTGTCCACTGGGAAAAACAGAAACCACTGTACATCTACTAAGCAGAGAGGAATCAATGTAATGAACTATTTACAAGGTGTTGGAAGTTATGAAAGAGCCAAAAGAAGATAGAGGTGAGCTGGAGAAACAGAAGGTGAGAGGGTAATATCCAGACGTCAGAAACCCTGGCCTGGAACCATGAGATCACCCTCCTCCTCATCAGAGATGCCAGCACCGTCTCTCTCCAAGTTCTCCCACTGCTACTTCGCAGGAGCCACTGCTCAGATATCTGCCTTTCCTCCCACTCCCAATTGCCTACCAGGACCTCCTACCTCCAGGATCTAAGAGAAGACCAGTTGGCAACAGGATCTGGAAGATGTAGTTTGTAGATTTCAAGCCCCACATAAGACGAAGGAGAGTATCGACGAGCAGGTACAGAATGAAGAACTAAGAGACTAATAACCAACGATGGTGCCATACTCCCTGTCAGGTTACAAGATCAAATTGCAATTGCACAGTTTAGAACTCTTACGCAAAGGTTAACTTTCTTCCTCCCTTCCACCATTATAATTCTATCTTCCTCCACACAGTAGCTACGATGTGGCCAGTGAGCACTCGGAATGTGCTAGTCTATACTGATATGCCCTATAAGTGTAAAATACATTCCAGATTTCAAAGACCTAGTTACACACACGCGCACATACACATTCCTGGGAACTGAGGTTTACAGGGACTGTGCATCTGCTACACTTGCACCAATCTTTTTGACCGTGCATTATTCCCAACTAAGGAAAAGTTACGCAGCTTCTCCAAGGTCACAAAGCATAGGGCAGAGTGAGGATGCAAGCCTGGGCTAGTCTGTATCTTCCCATAACACCAGGTAGTCTTTTTGTAGCCACAAAAATTACATGAAATGAGCTACACTGGGGCCTTGCACAGTGGATCCTCTCAAAGCTCCATGATGTGAGAGGTTTGGTACGACTAGGAAGAGGCAGGCAGGCACTAAGGCCTTCATCCACAGGTGCTCAGCAAGCCCTCATCCACAAAGAATAAGGACATAACTTAACCAACTTAGCTGAAACTGTTTCTTCAATTCGAATTCGCTCCCTCTGGTCAAAAATGGGCAATTTGGACACCGAAATTGTATAATCACTGCAGTGAGTGAACACACATCAAATAAATGTGTGATCCATAGTGATTCATAATGAGTCTAAGCAAGCAAACAAAGAAACAAGTAAAAAAAAAAAATTCTTATCACCTTAGGAGAATACTAGAGAATCAACTCATTATTTTGAAAACTGGAAATAAGAGGGAAAGCTGACGTATTCAACCTGCTTTCCCTACATAAATTGTATCCCAGGGAAATCAACTAGTTGGTGAGGAGAAGTTTTCCTTCTTAGAGACAGGCAGCTAGTAAGAAGAAATGGTACAATGGGAGTATCACCATTTTACACCCCTTAATGATCAATGAATGTAAGCAATGATCATTACTACTGGTTAGCATCACAGCAAAAAAAAAAAAAAAAAAAGCAAACACATCCATGTGTTTCCTATGGTGAAAACACAGTATCACTGAAAAAGTATTCTTGCCCTATACCCACCCCCCAAAATTGAGCATAATTTGATCAAACCTGTCAATCTACCTGCAAGTTTCTAACAAACACAGAAGGCACAAAAACACATTAGGTCCACTCGAGCAATGCAAAAAGTAAAATGCAGACGGAGGACTATCCACAGGACAAAAAACCGAGGGCCCTCAACAAATTAAGTGCAAGTATAAAGATAGAGCCATGGGGAACCTGTGGATTCAGTGAGACTTAAGAGATCCATCAATCACTTGTAATGAGTGAATTTTATTTGGATACCCACAAACTGTAAAAACTAACAACGCAATTAGAAAACTTGAGTCATACTCGGTAGTTGCTATAGACTGTTTCTGTCCCTGCCAAATGTAGGTGTTGAAATCCAAACCCAGTGTGATGGTATCAGGAGGGGCTGCACAAGCCTTGGGGGTGGAGTCCTCGTGGACGTGAACCGTGAATGGGATTAGTGCCTTTACAGAAGACCTCCCAGCCAGTGCCCGCCTCACTCTGCCGCTAAGGACTAAGGACGTGGCAAGAAGATGTCTACAGATGAACCAGGAAGCAGCTCCTCAGCAGACACGGAATCGGCTGGTGCCATGATCCCTGGGACTTCACAGCCTTCAGAACGGTGACAAGTCAACTTCTGCTGTCCAGAACTGCCCCGTCGATGGCATTTTTTTGTTGTTGTTATGGCAGCCTGAACTAAGACAGCTGTCGTTCAATTTTTTGGTGTGGAATGGTTTTGCGTTTATTGACTTGTTTTTAAGGATTCCTAAGAGTTAAAAGATGCAAAGTATTTGTAGGTAAAACAGAAAATAAGGACCTAAAAGAAACAAAATAGACCCCTTTAGTGCCTCTGGAGATGAACTAGCCCAGATGAAAAGAGAACAGTGTCACAGCATAGCTCTGAGTCCCTGGGGGTGAGATCCTGGTCCCTGCACCCTGGCTCCCTCCCTCACCTCCTCAGAACACCAACCGTGAGGCAGGAGCACCACTCCCTGAGGGGAACACCACAGGTTCTCCCTCATCTGCTTCACGGTCCTCTAATTAAACCCGCTTCTCCCAAAGGACTGGTGCACAAAAGAAACACTAGCTCTAATTCAATTTTACGTTTCTCTCACAACACTGTAAATATATTCCAGCTACATAATGGTCTGAATACTTTTTTGGGCTAACCTAGAAACCTAAATGCCATGTGTAACATTGCTTCTATATGAAAATCCATTCTTGATACCAACTAAATGGCTTAGGAAGTATTTTTGTCACATAATCTGCATATAAAAGCTAGGGTTGTCCTTTCTTTCTTTCTTTTTTTAAATTCAAAGTTCTCACCTTTGACCCACAGAAGAGGTTCTGGCCTTTTGCCCCATCTCCCTCCATCTTCCGGAAAAGGGCACAAAGGTGAGGGGAGAACTTGCCTGCAGCTCCCCCCCAACCCCGTCATACCCTCAGGGAGGTCAGAAGAATGGACCACACCTGCTTCCTTTCACCAGCTCCTCCCAAAGGGATCTGAAGGCTCCCGCTTCCCTCAGCCAGTCCTGAAGCCTTGCTGTAGTCTCCTGACCCTAATGGGCAGATCACTGCAGAGAGAGGTGGAGGCTTTGGAAAGCTCACCCAGGGAAACACCTGTGACTCAGTAAATGGACAGAGAAGCTGACTACAGGGACGGAAGGGCCTGTGGGTGTGTGAGGCTTTGGGGGGGGAGGGGGCACGAATGTGTCAGGGGTCCCAGAACTGGCTTTGCAAACTGAACCTTATAGGTTTGGGAGGAACAGGCAGGAAGCTTCATGCAAAGCCATCTCTCTCTCGGTCTCCTGTCCCAGCACCCCTTCCCAGAGCACGTGCCCAGGGGACTCCCTGGAAGGCAGTACTAACCAGTGCTGGGCCCCACTGACCAAGCCGGTCCTTGGCTCCATTCTACCTTTGCTTGGCCATCGTTGTTTCGGGAATCACTCTCCCGAGGGAACTCTGGAAAGGAGATATTGTAGCCCAAGTTTGTATTCGACTGTGGGGCAAAGAAAACCTTTCCGTTCCAGCTATGGCTCCGATCAAAACACTTCTGAGGCTGCTGAAGCATCAACAGATGGAGCCGCTTCTCCTTCCTCACAACCAGTTTCTAAGCCAAGACTGTCAATCAGTTTCAGAAGCTGGAAACAAAGATGACTCTCGAATGGCCCCCAGACTACGTGGTGAGTGCAGGTTGGGCCACTGGGTGATTACCGGCCTCCATAAACGAGTCCTTTCCTCTCGTTTGGCTGTTGCTCTTGCTTGAGGCTCCCTCAGCAGGAGCCCTTGAGTGAACAAAAGCCCCAACCAGTCTGAACTCATCACCCTCCAGTCTAGAGCTTTCATGTTATTTGTAGACCAGACGTCAGAAAACAGCACTTTTCTTTTTAGCCATGTTACCCTGCATGACAGGTTGCTAAAAAAACTCTCACGTGCCTTCCTGTAGAAATTTCCAACACTCAGGGTCTTCTGTTTTGTGACTCACACAGGCAATGCCATCCCTGTAGCTAATCCTTACACCTTCATCTGAGAGAAAACGGGCCTTACATTTACAATATTTCGGTTTTTTCCAACAGTATACTACATCTGACACCACTGAGATGCAGCAGTATAAAAACCAACAGTGCTCATGCGAGATGGCTTTAAGCCCAGTTGGAGACGAGCTTTAGGTTATAGATTTACACCAAAGAATCCCACACAGAACCACCTCAACACCAAGGCCCTGATCTTTAAAGGCCAAAGCTTTGCGCAGGTGCAACGCTCGTGCAACACTCCTCAGACCCCAGCTTCCACCTTCAACTGGCAAGATTCTACCATGTCATCGCCTCTGGGGATTCAGCGGATGCAGACCAAACCCATGTCTGTGGCAGCAGTTTCCAAAGCTTCCAGATATCACATCTATATTTAAACCCAGTTAGTCACCTACATTGGCCAAATCAATCTCCTTGTAAGTGGAATACATTTTCCAATAAGAGACAAATATGTCTCTCAAAAATGTCAAAATCTAAAGAGCCAAAATCTCATTTTAATTACCAAACCAGAAATCATAGCAGCTGCAGGATTATTAGGAGCTAATACTCGTGCAATGCTTACAAAGTGCCAAGCACTGTGTTCAGTTAAAAACAATGACAACCATTCTGCCGAAGCTTCTCCAGTTCTGTGCATTTTGCATTCAACACTCATCTCAAAACAACACACCAGTTCAATCTAATAGAAGGGGTGACAATGGATGCATGAGACAAACCTCATCCACAAGGCCCCCTGGCTGCCCCCCCACCACCACCAGTCTAGCACCACTCCGCTCTAAGTAACACCCCAGTTCCGGCAGCACCCATTCTTGGGTCCTCGGGCGGCTGTGAGAGGCCCTAAAGCCTCTGGATCCATCCCCAAATCCAGTACCAAATCCATCTCCAAATCCAGTACCTAAAAGTACTGGATTTGGAGATGGATTTGGACAATCTTATATTCAAATGTCAGCCCTCACCTTGACAATTTAGCCCACCTCTTGGTGTCTCCTCTTCCTCATTTGCGAAATTTGCAATGACAATTTGTAGCTCATAGTGTGTTTATGTAGATTGGGTGAAACAGTGTATATGAAGGGGTCCCCAGAGAGCAAGGACTTGACTAATACCTGATATTATATTATATCCATTCTACATACCCTGTTGCAAAATGTACAAACCATACAGGAAAATGTGAATCACCTCGGAAAGAAGAGGCAACCATGAAATATTCTTTCACCGATGGATTATCCAAAAGTAACAGAATCTCTTGATTTTTATTATAGCCATCACAAGCTTCTCAACTACTTTTCTGTGAACTGTCCCTATGGGGGCAGAAAAGAAGAGATGAAAGAAGATAATGGTAATGAGTAAGGCATCGTAATCCTAAGCAAATGCTGGCTTTTATCCACCACTGGGAAAAGAGAAAATGGAGATGAGGCTATCAAGAGCCAAATCTAAACTAACCTATATTGCAACTTGTTAAAAAGTATTTTCTATCAAAACATAATAACTGCCCAGACTTCCACTGTGTTAAAGGTAACACCTTTTTCTAAAAATGAGCTCCTGGGCACATGTAAACATTTCTAAGTCTGCCTGAAATACATATTCTTTACTGAACATATCAGCTTATAAACACTAGTAAAACTCATTGATCAACTTTCTGAAGCTGTGGAGAAAGGTACAGAGAGGAGGAAAGTACCTACTGAGCAAAAATGTAAACTAGCTAAACTTTGTTCCCACTTAGGGAACTTTGAACTTGAGAAAGAGTACCTTCTCCCCCTACGGCCTCCTCCTAGGCTTTGAGATCACAGGGAGAGGGAGCAGTGGGTGAGGGGCAGTGGAAATGATAGAAACATGTTGTATAGACCAACTGCACGTTATCTTCCAAAATTCCACTGCAGCCCCAATCCTGATGGTATTTGGAGGTGGGACTTTTGGGAGATAATTTTTTTTTAAAAGATATTTATTTGTTTATTTATTTATTTATTTATTTATTTGAGACAGAGGGCAAGGGGTGGGGAGGGGCAGAGAGAGAAGGAGAAGCAGACTCCCCCAAGCACAGAGCCTGATGTGGGGCTCAATCCCAGGACCCCGAGATCATGACCTGAGCCAGAGGCAGATGTTCAACTGACTAAGCCACCCAGGTGCTCCTTGAGGTTACTAAATTTAAATGAGATCATGAGGATGGGGTTCTCATTGATGGGATTAGTGTCCTATGAGAGGAGGAAGAAACATCAGAGCTTGCTTGCTCTCTGCCATGTGAAGACAACACAAGAAGGTAGCCATCTGCAAGCTAGGAAGAAAGCTCTCACAAGGCACAGAATCTGCCAGCACCTTGATCTTGACTTCCCAGCCTCCACAACAGTGTGAAATAAAAGTCCATTGTGTATGCCCAGCTATTGATGGTATTTTGGTACGGCAGCCCAAGCTGACTAAGAAAGTGCCTGAGCAGAGTCAGGGTGGAGAGTGAAATGAAGAGGAGGGTATGTTTTCAGCAATAACTTAAAAGTCTCCAATAAAAGCAACTGGACTCATTTTAATGTTATTAGTCATTAAACAGGAAACAGAAATAATACATTAAGTGGTCATTTAAAAATGCCATTATTTCAGAAATCAAAATCGCCCAACTCAATTTCAGCTTACCAAGGTACCTCCAATGACATCCAACATCTTTTGACACTCATTTCGGGGAGCCATCTGGAGTAGGGCCAGGATAATCTCTCTATCCCACTCTGGAAAACCTCTCCTTTGCTCTCTGTTTTCCAGGTGTGTTTGGACAAAAATGGTACTGGCTGGAGATCAATGGAGGGGAAAACAATAGCATGGAGGTATTCACTCCTCGGCTCTCCATGCCAGGCCAGGCCTCCAAGGCTGCAGTCCTCCTTAAGACCACAGCTTCTGGGGGCTTCCCTGACCAAGAGGTTTGGTTTCTCAAATTCCCATAGCCATTCCCTACTGTTACCTCTTCAAGGTGGTGACAGTACCCTCCTCTTCTAGTCTTAGGGGGCTTCCGCGTCATTTTTTGGTTTCTTTTCATCTGGCCTGCACATCTGAAATAGTCTCTTCAGTAGATTAATTTCAGTTCAATCCTTGTGCATACGCAATCTGTTTCCTACCCAGATAATTGGACCAGGTGCGAGGAAGATCTGAGGAGTCAGTCTTGTCTCACGTAGGTGCCAGGTTTAATTACAGCCAAGACTGACTGGTCACTGGCACCCCCTATGGGACCTGAGCTCTTTACACTCAGCAGAGAACCTCAAACAGAAAACAAGCAAACACCTTCTATTCCCCAGTCAGAGGTCTCAACCTAACTTGACAGCGGTCACTCTTGTTGAGCCCCTGAATTTCAGATCTGACTTGCCCACCTACCCCTGAAATGCTCACCTGCTCCTCCAGACTCTGGACTCTGTCCTCCCACCTGGTTCCATAGGGCTCACTCCCTCCTTGCTGTTCTGATTCTTGGCCTTAACCCTTCACCAACCTGGTAGTATAGGTAGTATAGGTTCTGGCGCCCTCACCAGCATGTCCCATCCCGCTTTAGCCCAAGTCCTGCCTGGTGATCACCAAGGATGATCTTTTCTTTTCTTTCTTTAAGATTTTATTCATTTACTGGACAGAGAGATAGAAGAACAGAAGCAGGCAGAGCTGGGCAGAGGGAGAGGGAGAAGCAGGCTCCCCGCTGAGCAGGGAGCCTGACATGGGACTTGTGACCCGGGATCGTGACCTGAACTGAAAGCAGATGCTTAACCGACTGAGACACCCAGGCACCACATGGGCGAAGTCTCCATAGAGAAGTATCACCTCTGAAAGTCAGAATTTTACACTACATTATTCTTTCTGGTTTGGGGACTTAACTAGCAAAATCAAAAGGGAGAATTTCCTGGTATTTCTTAAAAATTAATTTAACTACTGAGGAAAGCAATGAAAATTAGAAAGATTTGCTCACGGACTATAATTAATACATTATAAGAAAGGAGAGGGACTGAACTGTGATGAAATGAGCTATGGCAGAAAATAAATCCGAGTTTTACTAAATCAACTTGGAAGACTCACTTGGGCTTACTAAACTTTATGCTCCATTTTAAAATGAAAAATAGGGTGACGCCTGGATGGCTCAGTGGGTTAAACCTCTGTCTTCGGCTTGGGTTGTGATCCCAGGGTTCTGGGATCGAGCCCCGCATTGGGCTCTCTGCTCAGCAGGGAGCCTGCTTCCCCACTCTCTCTGCCTGCCGCTTTACCTGCTTGTGATCTCTCTCCCTCTCTGTCAAATAAATAAAATGAAAAATATGGTGAAAAGGACCAGCAAGACTCCAAAGGCTAAGAACTGAATATGAACAGGTATTATGTCACATCGACCCATTTTCAGCTCCTCCTTGCCTTGCACGATGCAGGACAGGGCCCCAGCAGGGCAGAGGTATGGGAGAGGCTGTGATGGCAAAGCAAGCTATGAGGACTTGCAAACCCAGTGGATCCTGAGGGGAAAACCAGAGTGGGTTGGCTACCTGGTGCACACTCTCCACACGTGGAGACTTTCCAGCTAACCTTGGAGGTTCCGAGTTTGACTTCATGAATGAACGGGCTGCCCCTTCAGAAGTAAATGACGACGGAGACAGGGCTATGACTAGTACCCCCAAATACATTCAATACTACCCACTCGGCTAGAGGTAGCCCCAACCTAATTCATTTGGCCAACAGTCAATTCAATTCTTTTAAAAGCAACACTAGCATATCCGAGAAGCTTGTTAAAAATCCAAAACTCAGGCCCCACCCAAGGCCTACTAAATCAGAAACTCTGGGAGTAGGGCGAAGCAATCCACATTTTAAGAAGACTTTCAGGTGATTCTGATGTGCGCTAGAGAGCACCCACGTAGAGAACAGATTAAAATGACTTTTTTCACAACAGTTCTACCGCTCTCCCAAATAATTACCAAAATTATTATTACTATTTATTACCATTAATTATTTACCAGAAGGTCGGAAAAACATTTCTTTTCCTTTTATATACAATCAATTTGGGATTATCCTCACTGATTCAGAAATCCATGGAATGGATAACAAAGTCATTAATCACTGACTTAGGCACAACCTCTTACAAAAGGCTCACTATCCTCACTCATTAGGCTTTACTTACCAAACTTCAGGGATATTCACTGAATCCCTAGCATCTACAACAGAGTCTGGCACAAATACTGGCCCAGTGAATAAATGGGCACAATGAATGGAGTTCCCGAGAAAGAGGGAGCTGGTGATGCTGCCTATCAACACAGAATCCTTTGGAAACTAACAATGTCCTGTGCCTGATCCACAAAATAGTTAACACACACATACACACACACACACCCATCAGAGATGGCTGCAAGTCTACGGTACTGTCAAAACTCTTCTCTACAACTGGCTGCCTAGTCCCGGCTGCCTCCCAGCTGCAACAGCTGGTATGAGAAAAGACTTGTAAGAACCAATGCGCCCCTCCCACCCCGCCCTGATCTTCCCAGAGAGGTTCAACCATCCCCCCTGAGGATTTCTGAACAAGAATTATACAACTGGCACAGTATGAGGAGTGAGCATTCTGCAGGAGTCTCCTGTTGGAGTACTATTTTAAAAAAGGCAAACAAGAGGGAGATAAATTACAAGGAAGTTGCATTTTTACAGCAATTGGGAGAAAAAGCTCACTTCTTACCAGAAATGGAAACCCATATATCACTGTACTGCATATGAATTATTAATGTTATCATTTTTTTATAAATTAGGTATTCAGGAAGGTTCCAGTTGACGTCACGTTTGACATCATAATGCTTCATCATTCTAAAAGTTTAATGAGATTAATTATTGCTAGAAAAAAGGAGAGATCAAGCACACATTTTTGTACCCTGGGGAATACCAGAGACCAAGTAGATAATGAGAATATGGTTTATAATTGATGTACAAAGAGGAAATTAAAAAAGAAAAACTATTATGACTCTCTACCACTGTAAACAGGACCAAATAGCAAGGCCTCTATTTTTTTTCCCCTGAGCATTTTGGAATAGGGCGGGGCAGAGGAGGAGTGAGCGGTCCGGACATGGGTGACTAGCACCTATCTCAAACTGTTAAGGCAGAAGAATTCTTATTCTAAAAAGAAATGTAAAAAACTTTTTATAAAATTATCTCATCCACAAAGAGTATGGAACATGTGAAGATAGAAAAAGATAATATAAACCTGAGTCACAAGTCCTAAAAGGATACTATTAAATATATTAAAGCAATTCTGTGATAATAATTCTATATGACTTGTCTAAATAATAACTCTGGTCTCAAATGTAATTTCAAATATATAGTTTCTGAGATCTACACAGACAAATTAGTGTTGAATCACTGAACCGGCAGTTTCATTCCCAACGTTCTTAGTAAAAGGTTGAAATGAATTAAGCTCTTATTTGGAAATCCTGTTGATAAAGCAATGTGAGTTGAATTCCTATTCAGGTCAAGCCTTTAACACTTCAGCCAAGTAGCAATGATATTTCTACAAGTTTATACCAGATGCTAATAATTGGGACTCATTTTCCCTCCAGTTTTTTCTCCATTTGCTAAATAACCTCTTGAGGGAAGTATTAAAACATGGAGAATGAATTCATTCATTACTCCTTCTTTCAATAAACAAACATGGAATAGCCAGAGTCACCAGGTATTAAATTGGGATTCTTGGTACTATGAAAGGCAGAAATATACAATTTCTCTTACACACCCCCAAAAAATTACCACAGAGTTCATAAGTTGTCACCATTCTGAACTACTTCAATATATTCATGTTGCCTTTTCAACAAGAAGGCAAAGGCTATTTTTTAAAATAACATCCCTATTTAATTATCCCAACAAATATATCATTTTAACCCCATGAGATTGCTCCTGATGCTTTTTAAAAGAATTTTTATTATTTTTTGTGTGTGTGGAACCAGTGTGGGGGAGAAAAGCTTGAGAAAAGAAAAAGATAACGTTTGGCACATGTTCAATTGGTAAGTTGTACTGTCAGGAGTCCAGAGCTCCAGTCTTTGGTATTGTATCATCACACAGGACTCAAAAGCTAGAAGAGAAAGTTTATACCTGGTACATAGTAGGTGCTCAGTAAATGGTCTTTTTTTGTTACCATGATTGTTATATTAGTATATTATATGACTGTTACCAGAGAAACACTACCACTATAAATAAACTCAGGTAAGCTTCATGTTACAAAGTCGGATCCTGTTATAATAAGTTCACTAAAAGGAGCTCTTGGTCTTTCAGACTCAAACCAACTCATGCCATCCTTCTCTTCACCTTTCCACTGAAGGCTGATTTGATCCAGTAAAAGCCAAGTGCCTATTCACTCTAGGCCAACTGTTGAATAACTTTTCAAGTACTAAACATAAAATTTTCTCTGCCAATTAATTAATTAATAACAGTCCCTAGTAATCTATTGACCATGTAAAAGCTGTGATTCTAAACAACATTCAGAGTCATAGGGATGTATTTTTTTTTTCCCTGTGCACAATGGAATGTGCCATTGTCATTCTGTTTGCCTCAATGATAAAAGGCCCAGTGGCCAGACTTACACAATGAAAACCCTCTTCAATTTCATAGTATTTTGAGAACATACAGGAGGGCACTATTAACACAATCATTTTTCTTCTGTCATTAAGAAATTGCTAGTGGCTGCTTTAATGATTTATACACTTTTTTCCCCCACTTCCTCAAAATCCCACTCTCCTGTGAGATGAGAGGTATGTTCAGAATCTTCGTCCTCAGCTGCACTGCACTGGAAACCGTTGCCCCTCATGGTAGCTCAGCTGACCCTCCAAACTCACAGCCAGGTGCCCTCAATTATGTCCAGGAGGCGGCCAACCCGAAGAAGGCACAAACAACAGGTTCCACTCCGGTCCTCTTCCTCTATTCCCTTCCTCCGTCTCTCAGCACAACACAAACACCCTCATTCATTCACAAATCCCCACGCTCGGGCCCCTGTAGTTAAGACTCCGTGCAGCTGGCTCTTCCAGGTAAAAAGCTGTACCCCAGGCACTACCGTATCCTTGCACCGGGTCTGCACCATTCACCGGCAAGGCAGGCGGATTCGAGCCCGGAGCTCAGATTTCATTGAGCCGGCCACCGGAGGCTCTCAATGATACCCACCCCACCTCCTGGGTTAAGGGAACCACAACCTTCCTTCCCCCAGTGGAAAACGGGCCAGCCCAGAGGCTTCCCTCCGCGCTCCCTTCTCCACGGGTCCCCTGGAACCAGCTCCCAGGACCCCTCCAGGGGTCTCTTCTGCTCACATTTCCTGGGCCCGCATCGCTCCCACACAGGAAAAGTAAACTCCTCCTTAGTGACAACCTCCCAAACCAACCGCGTCACGGCCACTCAACTCTGCCGGAGCCCCCTACTCACACCGGCCCCGCCCGGACGGGGCGGGCAGCCCCCCACCAGCCTGAGCCGTTTACCTTGACGCTGGTGTAGCTGGTCTGGGTCTCGGCCTCCGCGCTGCTGCAGCAGTGGCGCCTCCGGCCCCTGCAGGTGGTCGCGGCGGGGGCTGCGGAGCCCGCGCTGCTGCTGCTGCTGCTGCTGCTGCTGCTGCCGCCGCTACCCAGCTCCGCGCGGGCCCTGCGGACACGGGCTGCGCCCGGGGGTCCCGAAGCGCCGCTCGGGGGAAAAACGTCGGCGGCGTCGGTCTGGACGAAGAGGCCGTGCGGGGGGGCCGCGGGGCCCTGCGACACGCTGGTGGTCTGGCGGGGCGAGTTGGACTCGTCCGAGTCCCGGCAGTAGATCACGCCGCTCTGCGAGACGTGGATGCTGGGGGCGCAGCCCATCCCTCAGCCGGGCTCCCCCGCGCGCCGGCCCGCGCCCCCGGCCGCCGGGACCCGGGGTACCCGCGGCCACCTGCAGTGAGGGGGCGGGCGCCTCGGCGGCCGCGGAGGCACCCGGACTGCGCGCCCCCCGGCCTGCCTGGCCGCCGCTCCGTCGGGCTCGCCGCGGCGGCTCCAGCCGAGCCTCGGGGGGCTGCGCGCGTCACCCCAACTTTCCCTTCTGGGCCATCTTCCTCCCCGAGCGGGAGAGCGCGCACACACAGCGCCCCGCGCGCACCGGCGGCCGCCACCCTCCCTGCCGCGGCGCCCCAAACACGCTCCCGGCGCCTCCGCCTTCCCCTCCTCCCTCCGCTCGGCCCGCGCCGCCGCCCAGCTCAACCTCGCCGGGCTCCCGCGCCCGCGGCCCCTGGGCCAGGGCGCCCGCCCGCCTGCACCTTCTTTCCCCACTTTCGGTCCGCGTCCGTCCCCTTCCCGCTCTCGCTCCCACCCTCCTTCCTCTCCCGCTCGGGCCCCACTGCGCCCCCCCGGCCCCGCCTGGTGCTCCCCGAGCTCTCCCTGGCTGGGCGAGATTATATGACTCGGCTCGGCCCCCGGGGCCCCAGCGCGCTGCAGCTGGCACCACGCCTCCGCGCCCGCCCTCCTCCTCCGCGGTCCGAGGCCTCGTCCCTTCTGCGCCCGCTGCCGCTCGTGGCACGCACCCCAGGCCGGCCCTAAGGGCTGTGCAGCCCAGGGGAGCCCTGCAATATGCCTCTAGCCCCTCACCAACACACCGTACCACACCCCTGAGCAAAACACCAAGACGCCCCTCCCCAACAGCCCAAGCCCACCCAACCGACTAGCTCTCCTCTTGGTGCACTCAAGTAATTAAGGAGAGACCTCATGCTTCCGTAGTCCGCCCATCACTTCTCCCCACATGGTCTGAGGACTGAGTCTTCAGAAGTCCATTCCATGT
>PISX010020197.1:26491-36521 GCA_004024625.1 Mellivora capensis | reverse complement strand
TTTAAGGGCTCATGTGATTGGACTCGCCTGGATGGTCAGGATACTCTCCCCAGCTGGGAGGTCCGTAACTTTATCACGTCCGATAGCCCTTTTGTTATTCAAGGTAACATACTACAGGGGGGAACAAAAAAGAAAAAAACATACTCACAGGGTCTGGGGATTAATCTCCAGACAACTTTGGGGGGCCGTTCTGCACCCCGCCCCCCAAAAGGTCTCCACGTAGTTGTATTTCTTCCTGGCAGTGGATTTGCACACGGCCCGGCCAGTTAAAAGGTTTGTCTCCGGCCCAGGGTTACTTCTGCTGTGGGCAGAGCATCATAGGCCCCAGCCAAATTGAGGAGGGCAGAGGGGTAGACCCTGTGTCTTGGTGGAGATTCTCGCTGCAGGAGAGCATCCAAGTGTGGGGGGAAATATTGTTGGGGCCATCTCTAGACTACAGAACTGGCAACACCACCCTCGATCCTTATCTCCATTTATAAGTGGGGAAACTGAGACCCAGAGAGGTGACAGTCCAGCAGTCTCTAAATGACAGGTGGGACTTGGAACAGGCAGGCTGAGCACCCGCACACAACACCATCAGACAGATACGAATGCACGCGAGGGTCTGAGCACAGGGCCCACGCGAGCCAAATGCGTGACCGTTAGCTGGAGTGTCCTTTATTAGCATTTGTAGGCGCCTTGATTTTGGACTTCCAGCCTCCAGAACAGGGGGAGACTGAGTTTCTGTTGTTTTAAGCTACCACAATTTTGTTTTTAAAGATTTTATTTATTTGATAGAGAGATCACAAGTAGGCAGAGAGGGGGTGGGGAAGCAGGCTTCCTGCTGAGCAGAGAGCCCAAAGCGGGGCTCAATCCCAGGACCCTGAGATCATGACCTGAGCCGAAGGCAGAGGCTTAACCCACTGAGCCACCAACGAGCCCCCACAATTTTTTTTAAAGACATTTATTTATTAGACATAGAGAGCGAGAGAGTGAGAGAGGGAACATAAGCAAGGGGAGTGGGAGAGGGAGAAGCAGGCTTCGCACCGAGCAGGGAGCCCCATGCGGGGCTCCATCCCAGGACCCCAGGATCATGACCTGAGCCAAAGGCAGTTGTTTAATGGCTGAATCCCTAAGCACCCCTGAACCACCACATTGAGGTAATGTGTTAAAGCACCTGTGGGACACCAGCCAATACAGCCAGACCACAGTACAGCATGGCAAGAGGGCCTGTGGTTCCAGGCCTCCAGGTGGAGACTGGCAGGGCTGGGGTTGGGTAGGGGGTTTGCATATGAAAGGCGTTCTCTAGGGCGTGTCATTTGCTGTGGCGAGGAATTCTCTCTCACCCCCCCCCGCAAAGGTGGCCTTCTCTGGCCAACCAGGTCCACGAGATCCCAGAAGCCAGGGCATCAAGAGGACAGAAAACAAGCAAATAGACTATTCCACAAGGGAGGAAGGATCCCCTTCAACTTACCCACGAGAGGACCATGAGTCCAAGACGGGGTGGGACCTCACCAGGGAGCCATTGCTTGTAAATGAAGGTGCTGGGTCGCATCTCAAGCCACATCAAGTAAGTCCTTCCTGAATGAATAAACATGTGAGGTGTTGGGGTCCTGTTCCCTGCAGAGAGAGAGGCTCCTTGGTAAATGGCAGGGTTAATTTGAGGGATACGTCTGCCCTAGGTGTCTCTGGTTAGCAAATCTCACTAGCAGAGACGGCGGGGTCTGATTTGGGTTTTGTTTTGTTTGTTGTGTTTTGCACAAGCTGGGCTGGGCCTTTGGCTCTGTAACTCTCTCTACATATTTCGGTTCCTTGGACACCTTTGCCAAAATGTCGCTTGTCTCCTTCGTGTCTGCGTGGAGTAGTCGTAATTATAAACATAGATATTATTGACTGAGCTTCTGTTAGGCACTAAGTGCTTCAGAAGGATTATCTTGTCTGGTCTCTGTGTTGTGCAGTGATCTCCATAGTAATGACAGTAATACGGCCACAGCAGTGGTTGGTACTCACAGAAGTGGTAATGACAATATTTAGGGAGTGTGAGGCATGAGGCGCCGGGATGTACCCTCTTGCTGTCCCCATGCCCACGTGGACGTTTGGGTGGAATCTCAGATTCGTCCCAGTGCTCTTGGCCTCCTGAATGAGATGGCATGTTTTGCAGAAAGAGAATGGGCTGTCCTCCTGCCGTCTCTCCCCACCCCGGGGACTGGAGAGGGCCCCTTTCCTTCTGGCCTCCGTCTGGAAGGTACAAAGAGACCCGCTGGACTTGGGGGGCAGCTCCTGTTGTGATCAGAGGGTGCCCCAGCTCATGGGCAGACTGCTCGGAATTTCTAATAAAAGCAAAGGGCCTAGGGGTGCTTGGGTGGCTCAGTGGGGTAAAGCCTCTGTCTTCGGCTCAGGTTGTGATCCCGGGGTCCTGGGATCGAGCCCTGCATTGGGCTCTCTGCTCAGCAGGGAGCCTGCTCCCCCCCCCCCCCCCCCCCCCCCTGCCTCTCTGTCTCCTTGTGTCTCTCTGTCAAGTAAATAAAATCTTCAAAAAAAAAAAAAAAACCAACAAAAAACCCCCCAAAAAACAAAGGGCCTTGATGCCTTAACCGCCATGTCCTCAGCCCTTGGGACTGGAGTGACTTTGGGGCTCTTGGGAGAGACCTCATGCTCTGCCCCCTCATTCTTGGCACCCCACCAGCTCTACTGTTCCCCAAGAGGACAGCGGGCACCAGGCTGCCTCCCCTGCTGAACACATGGTGTTGGGGGTGAGGGAGGAGGGTTGCTCTCCTCCTTTCCTCCCTCCACTGATTCCATCCATGTTTACAGTGACATGCTCTCAGAGCGACACTACCTTTTGAAAAAGAGAACCCTCTTGAGCCCCCATCCCACGATGATCCCTTCCCAGCCTGTTCCTGGGTAGTGAGAAAACGCATCTTTGTGTTGGGTGCCTGCTGTTGGCTGGCAGAGAAGGACGCACACCCTGGAGCTTGGCTGGGTGGGGTCCTGGGGCTGCTGCTCAGTAGCTGTGGGACTCTGGGCAAGCGACTGGCGTCCCCGAGCCCGAGTTTGGTCACCTGCAACATGGTGCGGCAGCATCGCCCAATTCCTAGTTCCCAGAAAGGTTAAACGAGACGGGTGGGCTAACGCCTGAGCCTGGTGCCCGGGGTCACGTCAGTGACCGTGGATGGAGGCTCTCAGTGCATGGGTAGCTCCTGGCGCCCTGCAGGCCACGGCCCACTTCCACAGGGTCCGCTCCGCCTCGTCCTTCCGATTTCCGCTCCAGCCGCGCCTCCTCGTGGACGCCCTCCTGGTGAGGGCTGCTCCTTCACCTCTGCCCTCTCCTGGGCTGCACTCCCCTCACGGAGCGGTGCTGTGGTGCCACGATGGCAGCGATGCCCGCGGAGCTGGGGTTGGTTTGCATTCAGAGGCCATCGGCTGCGTGTGCACAGCAGCCCCCCCACCCCCCACCCCGGGGAAGGCAGCCCAAATGGGTCCAAGTTGATGACTTGTTGCAGCTGACTGTGGAGAGCGTGGAGGCAGCTCTGCTCCCCCAGCTGGGGCCGGCACTGCCTTGGGCCCCGTCGGGAGACTGAAGGCAGGGCTCTTGGAGGCCTCAGGGAGAGGAGACTGAGGAGGGAGGAAGTCGGTTCTTCATTCCTTGCCACGACCACTCTCGAAGGGGGAGAGTCTCCTGGGGGGGGCTTCATTCCCTCCCTGCAGTCCTGGGAGATGGACAGGGTTGGTGAAGGCTCAGTAGCTTCTACGGTGCTCCTGGGACAGACTTGCCAGGGACTGTCTCTGCTTAATGACCGATGGTAATGGCACCGGTTGGAGCCAAATGCAAGGTCCAGTTCTCCTGCCGTCCCTTCGGTAGCATGGCAGTTTGGTAGCTAAATTTTGCACACGGGCCTTAGCCAAGTCACAACAAACCCGTTACCCAGGTTCCTGGGGACACATTCATCCCAGCCTCCTTTGGACTCTCCTGGGAGATAGTCAAGGATCGAGGTTGTGGGCTTTGGGAGAGGAGAACTGGGTTCCGGTGTTGGCTCTTGCATTTTCCAGCAGCCTTGGACAGGTGCCTTCGTCTCTCTGACTCCCCTCTTGCTCATCTGTAAAACGGAATCATTAGCAGGAGGAGGACGGGGCAGTGAGTTCAAGAAATTCTGTTTCTTCATTGAAAAGTCAGTCAGGCTCCACTGCATCTCTTGACCAAAGGTCACAGCTTCCTGTCCACATAGCGCTTGGCTCACACCTGTCCTTGTCTCCAGATTCTGGTAACTTCTTTCTTCCTCCTCCTCACCCCAGGATTATTGTTCAACAAACCAAGTTTGTCTCTCGCATCGTTTTGCCCTCCTTACCCCCTAAGCCCTGGTTCCCTCCCCCCACCCTCCTCTCTCCTGGGGCTTACGGTCATCCTTCTCCGCAGGGCCCTGGCTCTTGGCACCCCACGAGATAACCCTTCCTTGCAACCCGCTGTCAAGCAGGGGCTCCCCCGCTGGGGTCCACGCATCGTGCAGGATTTTGCATCTATCTGCGTAGCTGTAGGCAGAAGGCCCATGGCTTCCACGTCTCACCCCCATTCTCAAACCATAAAAATGTTAAGAACCACCAGATCTTAGGTATCTGTCACTTCTCCCGGGATCATTAGATTTTTTACAGATGACTTTGCATAGCCAAAAGAATGAATCTTTAATGAAGGCATTATTCTTTAGTGGTGGGGGCACATGGATGGCAGGGTGTGGGGCAGCCGGGAGCCTGCTCAGTTGGCCCTACATGGGCCACGCTTGCCTGAGAGCTGTGCTCAGTAGCTTAATGTCTAGCGACCAGTTTTATTAGCCCAAAGTGGAAAAACGGAGTCTGAGAAATTCATGTGGGATTCTAAAGAGATCAGATTTACTATTCTCTAAAACTTTACCAGAGTGAAAGATAGAGGACGATGCTGATAAAAAGCAACAGGCTCAGTTAAATGAACCAGAGAACAGATAACAAAACAGATCTCGGAAACCAGGGACTTTGGCTGGCCGATGTAGGCTGGGGAATATTTAAGTGGGAAAAATGGGTAGAGAACAGGAAAGGGGAAGTTTCTCCCTTTTTTGCTGGCGTGATCCCATCTCTGCCTCTAGAAACCGGGAAGCAGAGGGCACACACCTTCCTTTCTTAGTGACATCAACCGGTCTGACATCCGGTGGAGGGTAGACCTTTTGGGGATGGAATTCTTCTTCCTTTTTTCCTGTCTCTTTCCCTTTTCCTCCTCCTGCTCTCTCCTCTGTCTGTTTCTGTTTTTGTCTGTGGCAGAAAGCCCTGGCAAGGTGCTAGTTGTGGCGGGAGGCAGTTTTACCAACATTGTCTTCGGTTTGCCACTTGCCAGCTACCCCGACCTTGGGCAGGTGATGTTAAGGGAGCTGAGATCTAGTTTCTTTGGTGGGTGGAAGGGCTGTGGAACTTGCTTGAAATGACACATCCAAAGCCATTATATACTGTCTAGGAGCCACAGTCAATTAATAAATGTTAACTCTCCTCCTTGTAATAAAATTAGCCAGCCCCTATTGCATCTAATTAATAAAAGTGCATTTGAAAGAGAGTGACACAGTGAACAAGGCACTCTCTGTATCTGTTTTTTTTTTTTTTCCTCTGAAAAGAGGTACCAGGAAACAAAGGGGGTGAAGCTGCCTATTTATAAATGTTGGGGGGAAGGGAGGGTGGGATTGTGATTCTGGTTTTAAGGTGTGGAGTAGGTAGGGGTGGTTTTTGAAATGCAAATGTGCATTGTGTTGCCATGACAAAGATGTGGCAAGGAAATAGAAAATCATAGAACTTCAGTGGCAAAACAGACTTTCAAACAAAATACCTCTATTTTCTGAGCCCAGAGTGGGACAGAGGGTCGGGAAGGGTGCAAGTGTTCTTATGGGGACAGCAGGACAATAAAGCCCTACTGTCTAGAGTTTGAGATGCTTTCTTTTAAACCTTTTAAGAGATCTGAAATTAAAATGTCTTTTGTGTGTATTTAATGTAGATTTTTTTTTTTAAGGCTGGAAAAGCTGTTTATAATCCTCACTGTATATCTTACAGGCAGTAGAATCTTAAAATCAAGCAAGATATGTTTCTGAAATCAAAGCTGCCCAAATCAGTGATCAATCCAGAATGAGGCTCCTTTTCCTCTTCTGTGCTATAAAGAGGTAGACCAGTTGCCCGCTTAGTGTCCTCCAAGCACTAGAGGGCAGAAGGTGTTGGTGTTCTGCCTGCCTTTGGCAGGTCTCTACACGCCCATCTTCCTGTGTTTGTACTCTGAGCGCCCTTGGGGCCAGTGGCATGATCTGCCTGTGTATGGGAAGGCTGGAAGTGTAGGGAGTTGCCACCACTGGAAGCAGCCCCCCCCACCAACAAGGGCTGGCAGCGGGTGGGAAATACTGCAGATTCTTTGCCCCTTCGATGGGAGCCGGAGGGGCGTTCAGCACTGTCTGCGGAGAGTTACCCAGTGGTACTGAGCGCCATTTGTATTCAGGGGATCTTTCTGGATAATGCATTTTTGGTTGTCTGTCTGTCTCTCTCCCTGTCTCACTTTCCTCCCTGTACACCTGCAATCCCCTCCCAGATAAACTACATTCACTAGAAAACCTGCGCAAAAGTTCATTTTATGTGTCTGCCTGATTGGGCCACCAGATGGGTGGAAAACAACAGGACTTCTGGGTGTGTCTGGGAGGGGGTGCCCAGATGAGATTAGCATTTGAATTGGCAAACTGAGAAAAGCAAGTGGCCCTCCTCCGTGTTGATTGGGCATCATGCAGTCCATCGAGGGCCTGCACAGAACCAGAATGGTGGAGAAATGAACTGCCTTACCGCGGAGCTGCAGCAGTGCTCTCCTGGCCCACCAGTGGGGTGGGGCCAACAACTCCTTTGAAGGGGGCGACATGGAAACTCATCAGCTCTGTTTAGTTCCCATTGGTCAGAGCTGGTCACATGGTCATACCTGGACCTGGAGTGGAATGTCCACCATCAGTTCTCTGACCCTCAGAGCATCAAAGTACGCTGCTGGCTCTCCAGCTTGGAGATGGTGCACAGGGGGACTTCTCAGTCTCTGGAATTGTGTGGGACAGTCCGTTATCATAAATACTGTATCGTATTGGTTCTGTTCTCTGGAGAACCCTGCCTTGAACACCTTGTCTTGGGGTCTGTTCCTGGGGAGCCCAGCGGAGATGGCTGGCCATCTGTGATTTTGTGGAAGCAGCTTGACCTCAGGAGCAGGTACTAGGAACCTTTCTCTAGGGGTTCCTGTCGATGCTGAAACAGCTGGACGGCTGTAGAACATTAGACAGAGAGCTGCCTTTAAAGCTAGATGACTCTGTTCGGGTCCCAGAATTGCCTCTCACCACCTGTGTAAGCTTGGGCCCTGTCTTAATCCTGGGGGAACTCCGTTTCCTCATCTGTAAAACGAAAGGAGTAACCTTCACCGGGCTGGAGCAAAGCTCTGGAACAGTGTCCTTGTATGTGGAAGGACTTCATACGTTGAAGAAGTGCATGCAGCATGAGTCTTGTAGTTGAGAGGCTTTGGGACTTAGGAGGAGGACACAGACCTTGGGGTCAAACACAGCCTTGTTCCGTCCCCGACTGGCTGTATCCTATCTGCATGCACTTGGTCAAGTAACTTAACCACTTTGAGACTCAATCCCTCATCTGCCAAACAGACATGCTCATTAGGGTACTAAGGCTATATTAGTTAGGGTACAAGGCTGTAACAAAGAGGCCCCTAAACACAGCGGTTTTAAGTATACAGAAGTCTATTTTGTCTCTCACACAAGAGTCAAGGTGAGTGTTTCAAGGGTGGTACCTCCATGAAGTCATTCAGAGACCCAGATCCCTTCTGCTTTGTTACTCTGCTAATACCAGCATGGCCAAGCGGGCTCACCAGCAGTACACCAGTGGGGTGGGGCCAACAACTCCTTTGAAGGGGGGGACATGGAAACTCATCAGCTCTGTTTAGTTCCCATTGGTCGGAGCTGGTCACATGGTCATACCTGGTTGCAAGGGAGGCTGGGAAATCTCATCTCTTACCTGAGTGCCAAAGCTTTGTGTCTTGCTACAGTTTGGAGTAGGGCTCTGTTACCTCCTTGTGAAGCTTAAACCAGATCTTGTCTGCCCGGAGCTATCACATGATACGCATAGCCTCAATGATTTAGCTGTTATTTGTCTTTATTATTAGAGTGGTAGACAGGAGGTTCTGGATCCTGAGGATAAGTTGAGAAGGGGCATCTGTACTAAGTCAGAGCCTCTCACTTCGCCGCCCTGCTCCTGGGCTCCAGTTCCATGAGCATCCCGGCTTTGGTTCCGTGGAGCTCACCTTTGTGAGTGAATGTATTTCCAAGCCATGGCTGGGCAGGGCGGTGGACTAAACTGGAGGAATTCAACGTTGGATGGGATGATCAAGCAGAAGACATTAAATCTGGGCTCACCTGTCTAGCCCACCAGCATCAGTGAAACCCGACCTGGGGGGGGGCATTTGTCTGTGGGGTGGCCGAGTGAAGGAGAAAGGAGAGGGATACAGCGACTGAGCCAGGAGCCTGGGAGCAAACTCTGAATTCCACTCCTTCCTTTGCCTTGAGCCTACTGAGTGGCTCTCAGGATACTTTTGTGTCTCCCTTGCCCCCACTTTCCACATCTGACTCTTGTTTTTTATGAGGCCAGGGCAGACTGACCAAAGAGTATTTATTCACCTCTGCCTGGCTTTTTCCAGGTTTGTTTGGGAGGTGAAATTCACATTTGGGTTTGGTTCAACTTTGGACTTAGGAACAAGGTCCGTATAGGCATTTATTCTAGTGGTGTTTATTGAGCACCTACTGTATGCCAGGCTGTGCCATTGTAGGTTCAAGTTGCTCATGGGTAGAGGGTGGTGAAGAAACAAGCAGGCTTCCCTTGCAGTCCCATGAGTGATGGAGGGTGGGCTGTGGGTCAGGGCTGACCATGCCCAAAAGACTTCAGGAGAGGCAGCGGTTTGTATTAGCAATAGGAGGGGCTGATGTTTGCTGCGTCTTTCCCACGTGCCGGTCCCTGTGCTAAGGGGATTGCAAGCAGTATCTCACAGGTCTTTCCTTTAGCCCCGAGAGGTAGGTTCTGTTATTCACACCAGTTTACAGATGAGAAGGCTGAAGATCAGAGAGGTTAAGTAACTTGCATCAATTTACACAGCTTCTAAGAGGCACAAATGGGATTTGAAGCCAGGCCTGCTGTCAGCGCACTGCAGTCCCATAAGCCAAATCCTGGCCTATGGTTTGCTTTTATAAACGAAGTTTTATTGGAACATAGACCTGCCCATTCATTTGCCCATTTTCTGTGGCTGCTTTTCCTCTAGTGGCAGAGCTGGTTCTGCACAGATGTTCACTGAATCCTGCTTTGTTATGTCCAGTTATTTCATTTCCACGAAATATTGCCCTTCCCCCCTTACACCAGATGGAGAAACTGAGGCAGAGGCACTGTTGCTCATCCGAGGTCACCCAGCAGAGTGACGGCGGTCTGGTCCCTGAGTTGTGCGGTGACTGTCCTGTCCTTCCAGTCCTCCCCGCGAGGGCTGCTCCTTCCTTTTAATTGTCACATTTCATATAGCACGAGGAAGAGAAAAGGTACTTGTTAGAGCCGGCTATGAGCAGATGTCAAAATATTTTCTGCAGCACCAGAAATGTGCATCGGGAAGGAAAATCTCAAGGACTGGGACTTTCAATATTTTCCTTTGTGGTAACCACACGTTGGGGGCGGGGGAGCTCTGGCAGCCTGCCCCAAACGGTCTGTCCACGGGAGGTGTGAGCGGGCTGGAAGAGGTCGTGGATGATCGATTCGGGCATCTGGGGTGGCTGCAGGGGTTTTAACCAAGGTGATGCATGCGAAGAGCTCAGACCGCATCTGACAACTCAGAGGGTCCACACGTGCATTTGTGCTTCTGTGTCCTAGAGCCGTTCCCAAGGAATATTCTTAGTCAGGGGCAGCAAGATCGGTACGGGTGGCTCTCCCTGAGTCTCTCACCTGCAAGCTTGCTCTCCCTGGTTGTGAGGCCTCAGATCGCTGTCAGGCTGCTCTC
>PISX010020197.1:0-26391 GCA_004024625.1 Mellivora capensis | reverse complement strand
ATGGCGGAGGAGGGAGGGTGCGTGCTTCCATCCCCTTCCAGATGGTGCCACTTATTAATTCACATGTCATTGTTGTGCATGGCCCCGGGGAAGTGTCAGCCACGCTTTCATGTGCTGAGCCGGACCAAACTGAATGGGATAAATGAGCTAAGAAGTGGACATGACTTTGCACCGTGCCAGGCACGCAGTAAATGCTTCATAACCCCTGGCCACTATTCCTCCTCCGGACTGAAAGTGGTTCCTGCCTGGGATGACTGTTGGGTACCCGCGATGCCTTGACAGGCAGCCCCCCAAAAAGGCCTATCCCTCCGCAGAATAAGTGAATGGGACCTTGCTTGGAGAAAGGATCTTTACAGGTGTCATTAAATTAAGTATCTTGCGATGAGATCATTCTGGATTATCTGGTTGGTCTTGCCCCCAAATTCAATGAATGGTGGATTTGAGAGGGGAGAACACACAGACATAGAGGAGGGGACACAGAAGAGACCACTGTGCGATGATGGAGAAAGAGACAGGACTGGGAGGGGCATGGACACTCAGGCCAGGGAAGGGCCAAAGATTGCGACGGCCACCGGGCGCTAGGAGACAAGCCTCAGAGGGAACCAGGCCTGCCAACACCTGGGTTTGGATGTCTCACCTCCAGAACCATGAGAGAATAAGTTTCTTGTGTTGTTTTAAGCTGCCCAGTTGCTGGTCATTTGTTGCTGTGGCCACAGGAAGCCAGTGCGGTACCCAGTTTGGATGGTGCACTTTTCCTTTCAAATAAACCTGTTTCCTGCTCAACCTGGGGTGTTTGGCTCCCAGTGTTACTCATGGTCACACAGGGAGTCACTTTATTAAAAAACCCAAGGGGCATATACACTAAGTGCCCTGGCTTTACAGGGCTCTGGGCTGCCGGTTGGCTGACTTGGGAACTTGGTAATCTTTAAGGTGCCATGCACATCTGAGATTCTTTGATCGAAGGGTGGAGTGGGGACTAGGAAGGGGACATTTGAAGACTTTTCTTAATTCTTAATTCTCCCTTCCCTTTTTTGTTCCTGTGGACTCCCAGCTTGGGGATTGTGCTACAGCTTCAGAGAGAGGCAGTCACACTGTCCAACGAAATTACAGCACCAGCCATGGATGCAACCTGCATGTGCAGTGTCTTTATATAGTTTTAAAGATTTTATATATTTATTTGAGAGAGAGAGAGAGAGAGAGAGAGAGAGAAATGAGCTGGGGGGAGGGGCAGAGGGACAAGGCTCCCTGCTGAGTGTGGAGCCTGATGTGGGTCTCGATCCCAGGACTCCAGGGATCATGACCTGAGCCGAAGTCAGATGCTTAACCCACTGAGCCATCCAGGCGCCCCTGCACACACAATTTAAAAATTTCTGGTGGCCACATTAAAAAAAGTGAAAGAAAAAAAAACCCAGGTGAGATCAATTTTTTCTGTTATCATTATTCATTTTGCTTTTTCAGCGATGTGATGATCAGCTTTTCCAAGCTGATGCTAGAAGAGGTCGTCGAACATAAGGCTTGATTTTCAAAGAGAGTATTAAGAAAAACAGAATGAAAGAAGCCATCCCAAATAGGAAGACTGGTGTTTCTCAAAGGGGGTAGTGTGTGCCGTCCTGGGGGCACGAAGGATCATTCCAGATGGTTGTCAGACCAGACATTAAAGAACTGCAAATCTTGTGGCGGAAGATCCTTTTTCAGCTCCTTCCCCTTCCCTGATGGCTGGTAGCCGTAGCCGAGAGTCCCAGCTCACCGTCCAGTCTCGAACTCCTGCCGATCTCCCATTTAAGTAAGATGGAACAAGCCTCAGGCTCAGCTGCTTCTTCCCGCCCATTACGGAAAATCATGCCTGTTTTCCACTAATAGTGAGAAGAGATCTTACTGGGAAAGGTATTTATTTCAGTAAGAAAAGCAATTTGGTTGGGAGGACAGTATTAGGTAAGCAATTACAGGCAAATGCTGAAGGTGATATGAGCTTCATGACGTTGGCTAGACGGCCCCAGTTGAAAGTGTGCGTGCGTGCGTGCGTGTGTGCACACCGTGGAGTCTCACAGCCTACAAGTTTGCTTTTCTAGCCCTAAGTCCCTGGGATGCAGGTGTTTATGAACCGAGGTAAATCATTTCGAACAGCAAACAGCAGTGCAAAATGAAAATCCCTTAGCAATTAAAGGGCAAAGCTGTCACCTGTTATGAAACACCCACTGGAATGAATAAAGCAGCACGAAGGTTATTTTAGAAAGACGTCAAAACTATACCAACAGCCCCAAACCTGAGCGAATTTTCTCTCCCTTTTTGGGTAGGCAGAGGCCAGCCAGATGACCTTCCCTTGACTTTAAGCCAAGCCAGAGAGACCTGCCTCGTAGTTGGCGGCCACCTCTAACGAGGGCAGTGTGTGGAGAAAGGTGCCTTGAATCCGTTCTTCACTGGAAAATCAGAATGGAATCGACTGTGCATAGGATGTTTACTGCAATCTCGCGACTGCAGGCAGGAGGGTGGGAAGACGTAGGGAAATCGATGTGTTCAAGCCTTCTTGAAGAGCTGTGCCCTTTTCGGAAAGAGGGGGGCCTTCTGCAAGACCCACGACAGCTAGCCTAGAAGGAGCATCAACACGTGGAAATAAACTCAAGGCCCCCGGACCTCTTGGTTACGCAGACTAAGGAGACGTGATGACTAAGTGAAGTACATGAGCCTTGATTGGATTCTGGGATAATTAATTAATTGAACAAAAAGAACATTCCTGGGGGTGTTGGGGAGATTTCTCATGGACTGCCTGTAAGGTACTAGGATTGTCTGGTTAAATCTCGTGGGCGTGCTAATGGCACTGTCGCACAGCGGTGACGCTGCTGGACGCATTCTTGAGAAATACATGCTGAGGTACTAGGGATGAAATGTCACTATGCTCCCGGTTATTTGCAGATAACTCAGCGAAAAAAAATGGACAGAGATAATCAAATGTGACAGTGTTAATGACTGATAAACCTAGATGAGTCTTGGTGTTTCTGATCCTATTATTATTTGAACTTTTCTATGGGGTGATAGATTCTCATAAAACAGAGGTGGGAAAAATGTCCCAACTGCACGAATGGGCTGCAGGGAGATGGGGTCAGACCCATTGCTTCGTGGTTTTCCTTGCTTCTATGGAAATGTGCATTTGGTAGGTTAAGTGTGTCAGTGGGACCCCTTAGAGGTTCTGGTTTCAGTGAATGGTTTCTTTTTTAGTGCACTGTCTGTGCAAACAAGGCTCCTTAGGGAAAAGGATTCTCTTCTGGGCTCTAGAGACACTAACAGACCACAGAAGTTGCCTCTGCTTTGGGACTTCTCTGCTGGATGCAGGACAAGATGATTCTGCTCTCCCTGCCTCCCATGTATCTCAGGCTGATGGCATCTCCCTCTTGTATCGGGGCAGTGATTCTGAGGGTCTAAGCTGGGTTGGCAAATAAACGGCACACCTGCTTATGCTCCTCCTCCTGGCTCCCTGGAAGACATCACTAATCAATCCCAACACACTGCTCCAGCCAGTCACCACTAATCAATCATGGAAAAATAGTCACTTGACATTCTGGACAGCAACCCCCTCCCTCAAATTCAAGCAAAACAAGTATAAATTCGAGTTACTCCAAACCTATTACAAATGCTGTCTTGTGGTCACTCATCCCTCTCCATAACCTTCTCCTACCAACATAATGAAACAGGATGTTACCTTTCCTAAAATCACTTTTAAACATCTGGGGACGGCTGTTGAACTAATAGATCCTGCGTTTCCTCTGCCAGGGCACCTCTTACCTAGTTTTCTTTTTTTTCCCCCCTATTTTTTTTTAAATTTTTGTAAAGATTTTATTTATCTGACAGAGGGATAGAGAGCACAACTAGGCAGAGCAGTGGAGGGAGAGAAAGAAGCAGGCTCCCCACAGAGCAGGGAGCCTCATGCGGGGCTCAATCCGAGGACCCTGGGATCATGACCTGAGCCACAGGCATCCGTCTAACTGACTGAACCACCCAGGTGCCTCCTGATTTTTCTGATGTTGGAATTTGTCCTAGCTGATCCCCTGGGGCCCTTAAAAGGTGCCAACACTTAAAAAAAAATAAGCTAATTGGAGCATATTTTCCATACTGTATAATTCATCTGTTTCGAGTGTATAACTCAGTGGTTTTTTTAGTGAGTTTCCCAAGTTAGGAAGCTACTGCCCAGCCCTAATGACAGTCCTCATGCCCATTAATTGAGGCCCTCAGACTCAGATCTGGGACTCACACCAGTGGCTCCCCTGGTTCTCAGGCCTTTGGATTTGGACTGGAACCATGCCACCGGCTTTCCTGGGCCTCTAGCTGGCAGGCGGAAGATCGTGGGACGTCTCAGCTCTAAAATCATGTGAGCCAGTCCCGTTGAACAAACCTCTTTCCATATACTTGCGTATTTCCCTTTGGTGCTGTTCTTCTGGGGAACCCTGACTCATCCAGGGGACACATTGGAGGACTGATCATTTCCTTTCCATGCCACAGATGTGCTCCGGGCCCGCTTGTCCATCCTTACATGGCTGGAGTCTGCAGAAGGGCCTGGGGCTGGGCTGTGCAGCTGGTGGTGTTCATAAAAGCCTCCTTTTTGCTTGTTTTTCTGTGGCTAATCCTGGGAGCAGAATGTGCCGGCGACACCCTGGCAGATGGAGAGGAAGACATGTCAGTGCAGAGAAGTACCTGGAGGATTGCTGCATGGAAGGGACTCAGGGTCTCCTTACCCAAAGCAAACACCATGGAATTACAGTATCTTGGAGCTGGAGGACATGGAGGCCAGACTGTGGAAGCTCCATAGATCAGCCTGGAACATTCTGGAATACACAGCCCCTGCTGTGTGCTAGGCCATATTGCTCTCTTGCTCTGGGGAGCCTTCTTAACGCTATCTAAGGCCAGATCATCTCTCTAGAATCCCTGAAGGATAATCTTCCTTCCTTAACTTGATCCCCTCCAGAGACAGGGTGCTCACTGCCTCACCGGGGTTGGGGGAGCTGAAATGATGCGCTCTTGCTTAAATGTCACCACGTGCAGATGAGAAGCACAAGGAAAAGAATGTGTTTTTTCACCTGCCTTTTCCAAATGCCAGGTTCCTATTAGAGGTGAGTATGCAGATGGCAGGATTTGGATCTCTTTCCTCTGGCTGTGTTATTTTTTCTTCCTTTGGTAGTTTCCAGAACAATTTTTTTTTTTTAAATTTTGCTGCTGCTCT
This sequence comes from Mellivora capensis, assembly GCA_004024625.1. NCBI lineage: Eukaryota > Metazoa > Chordata > Mammalia > Carnivora > Mustelidae > Mellivora > Mellivora capensis. The sequence continues at coordinate 21,182 of PISX010020197.1, read as the reverse complement.
TGGTAATTTTCAATTCCCACCTTCTTAGAACACTTGCTTCTCTTGGTTTCGGTGTCCATTCACTCTCTTGGGTTTTTTTTATCCTGTTCACTGACAGCTGCTTTATAATTCCCCTTTCCTGCTTTTCCGTTTCTGCCCCAGACACAGATTCAGACATTTCTGCATCGACCCCTGGTTTCTCCTGGCAGAGAGTGGTACTTAGAGCCCATAGTCTGGGTGCTAGGATGCCTTTTTTGGAGATAAAAATACATCTTGAGTTTATATGAGACTTTTAAAAATTTCTTTTAAAAATTTTTATTTATTTAGCACAAGTGGGTGGAGTGGGAGGGGGAGGGAGGGAGGGAATCTCTGGCAGACCCCACTGAGTGCAGAGCCCAGCATGGGGCTAAGCCCACAACCATGAGATCATGAACTGAGTCAGAACCAAGAGGCCAACGCTTAACCGACTGAACCACCCAGGTGCCCTAATACCGAGACTTTCGGTGTCAACTCAGGACGAGCAGATTTTCTCTTAACCTTCCCAGTCTTACATCCATGCCTTCTTTCTTCCACACCCAAGTTCCAGATTTCCCAGGAAACCTACATAATTATGCATTAGCTTTATTTTATCACTCACAGAATGGTCTCAGGAAAATAATAACATTCCCCACGATGATTTGATTAATGAAAACAGATTTTGTTTGCCATCTCTTTTTTGTTCTTCATGTATTTCTTACTAGGGGTGCTTAAAAATCTTTTCTCTAAAGACTTTATTTATTTGAGAGAGACAGAAATAGTGGTAGAGAGCGCGAGTGGGGAGGAGAGGGAGAAGCAGGCTCCCACTGAGCAGGGAACCTGATGTGGGGCTCGATCCCAGGACCCTGACATCATGACCTGGGTGGAAGGCAGAGGCTTAATGACTGAGCCACCCAGGCGCCCCCCAAATCACTATGTTTTAAAGTCACCCGACTGGCCTTTTTTCCATATGGGGGTGTCACCAAGTCGATATACAGTTAGGCTCATTGGTTTCATTTTGTTTTTAATTTTGAGGAACTAAAACAATTTTGAAATTTAAATTTTTAGGGGCGCCTGGGTGGCTCAGTTGGTCAAGTGTCTGACTCTTGATCTTGGCTCAGGTCATGATCTCAGAATCCTGGGACTGAGCCCTGTGTCGGGCTCCACGCTCAGCAGGGGGTTTGCTTGTCATCCTCTCCCTCTGCCTCTCCCCCTGCTTGAGAGCTCTCTCTCCCTCTCTCTCTAAAAATAAAATAAAATCTTAAAACATTTAACTCTTAAGTAAAAAATGTGTTATTTAAAATAGCACAATATTTTAAAGTCAAATTGAAACAATTTGTTCAGTGACATCTAGTTTCTTTCTCTTCCCCTTCAACTGTCTCCTCCCTCCCCCTGTAGGAAGTCATTCTTATTTTTGCTTTATCTTCCCATTAAAAAACATCTGTTCATATTCCAGCTCTTTTCTTAGGTAAATGGCAGCAAAACAGACACAGTTTTCTCTACCTTGCTTTTCTCTTTAATAGGACATTGTGGCGATCACAGCATAGCAGAGCATAACGCTCTGCACCTTGCTTGGAGAGCTGTGTCGTGGACAGGACTGGCTCAATGTACCGTGTTAATTTAACCAGCCTCCTTCTAAGGCCCCAGGACCGGGGATCCCCAGTCTTGTGTCGTCATAAGTGACGCCCCAGTGAGTAGCTTCCTGCACCCTTCTTTGTCGTTCTGCCAGTGTATGCTGGGGATAGGTGGTTAGGACTGGGATTTTGAGTCAGTGGACAAATGCCTATGGAATTTTGCTAAATGTTGCCAAATTCCCCTCCATAGGAGCTGGGCCCTTTTACATACTCACCAGTAACATCCGAGAGGCCTGTTTCCCCACCACCTACAACAGGAGGTTGTAAAACTTCCGGGAAATGTTTGCCAACCGCGGCTAGGAGCAGAAGCCCCTGGACGGGCCTTGCCTCCATCCGACAATGTGCTCTGTTCACAGCAGCCAGGGAGCTCTCTTTATAATGTTCCCGATACCATGTCACTCCCTTGCCTTAAACCCCGATGGCTTCCAGTTTCAGCCTCCAGCCCTCTCACCCTGGCAGTAGAGTCCTCCGGGATCTGGTGGCTTTCTCCACCTGTGACCTCATCTCGTCGCTTTCTGCCCCTGGCTCTGTTCGGCCTGGCCATCCCGGCCTTCTCTCTGCTCTTCCCTCTGCAGCATTGAGGTCAGGCCTTTCTTAGGGCCTTGGCATGCGCTTTGCTCTCCTTGGGACCCCCTCCCCCCTTGACACAGCTGCAGACTCTCCGCGTTCATAAACCAGCACCGCTCCTCAGAGAGGCCTGGCCTGACTGACCATTGAAGGTATTCCTCTAACCATATGTCCCCTCCTCACCCTATTTTTTGTGTGTGTGTGTTGATTTTTTGGTATTGATTGATTGATTTTAAGTTCCTTGAGAGAAGAGCCTTCCTCTGACTTTGCATCCCAGGACCCATGGTGCCTCGTACGTGCCTCCAGCTTTTGCTTGGAGGACCATGCGTGTCAGTTCAGTGGATGAATGAATTCCGGCACCTGTCTTGCCTGGGATTTGCTTCTCATGTTCATTCCCATTGTCCCCCAGGAGAGGGCGCTCCTCGAAGACAGGCTCCCCGTTTGGATTCGTCTCCGCAGCCTTACTCCCTTGCCTCCTGGCACTTAACAGGAGCTCACGGAGGGCAAATCCAAAATTTGTGCAGCCTCAAGCTTCTACAGTTTGAGGGACAACATCTCTAAGCAAAAGAGGACAGAATGACAAATAACAAATGAGGCAGAAGGCTTTGGGAGAGATCCATCGGGGAGACAGCCCCTGAAGCTTCAAGCAGGTTACTTGCAGGGAAACCCCCCTCTGGGGCTCATTCAGTGCCTATTGAATGAGTAGATGAGCCTAGGGTAGATTTTTAAATGCCTGAGTTTTACAGGTTTCATTTTCGGTGGGTAGAAGCACAAAGAAAGCTGTGGCAGCAGGACAGGATGACCTGCTTTACTTCATCCTTGCACGTAATTAGGGTATTTTTTATCTTTCCAATTTAAGGCTGCTTTCGACCTTAGGCTTGTACCCAACGGGGAGGAATATAATCAGGCATTGTGGCATTTCACTGAGGCCACTCTGGTAGGCAGCTGCTAGTCTGGCCCTTCTGCCTGCCAGCCTTCTTCCTTTTGTTAAGAGCAAATCCATTTCCTTGTGGAGAATCGTCCCGTGCCCCTTAATCCTTGTGGCTCAGGTGGGGCAGACCCGGGTTCCAGGTAAAGAGGTGCAGCCTGGGCCTGTCGAAGCGGCATATTTTGACCCCTAGCTCCGGTATTTTTTTTTTTTTTAAGATTTTATTTGTTTGACACACAGAGAGAGATCACAAGTAGGCAGAAAGGCAGGCAGAGAGAGAGAGGAGGAAGCAGTCTCCCTGCTGCTCAGAGAGCCCGATGCGGGTCTCGATCCCAGGACCCTGAGATCATGACCCGAGCCGACGGCAGAGGCCTTAACCCACTGAGACACCCAGGTGCCCCATAGCTCCGGTATTTTAATTAACACTCACTTGCAAAACCTGTGGACTGTGTGTTGGTAACTGTTCTAAGCATCTCACAGATGTAAAGCAACCCGTTACTTATTAATCACTGCAAGCCTTTGAAGGAAGTATTATTATTCCCATTTTAGAGGTGGAAAAATGGAGGAACAGAGATTAAGACTGTTGTCCAAGGGACACAGTGGGTCAGTGACAGAGCAGGGATTTGAACCCAGGCAGTGTGGCTCTTGACTGCCACTCTCAGTTCAGGTGAGAGAGAAGAGACCTGGGGTCTCCCTCCCAAGCCTTCAGACTACAGCAGAGGATTTCTCTTTCCTCAGGAACTGCTGGTTTCACATGGAAGCGGGACGTGTCCAGGGCCACGGTGGAGAGCCTGAGGGGGTCGTGCCGGGTTGGGAGGAACGTGGGCACCCTCTGGGGGAGATGCTGCTGCCGCCCATTCTCAGCCCATGCGTGAAGATCTACCACTGGGCTTCCCACACGTGTGGACCAAGATGTTCCCTTTATTGCTGAAGGGAGTTTTGAGGTGGGTTTTCCATTTTGTGCCACTAAAAACAGTGCCTCTTGGTTTCTGACCTCAGTGACCTTCCACAGAAGGATTTGAGGGGGTGTTCCCCGTGGAACCCTGGAAGGGAATGATGCCTCTTGACTTCCGGTTGCCATCTTCCTGCTGGCTGCATGGTGTTTGGAGGGTATGGACGGTGGCGGCAGGTGGCATGGGTTTGATTCCCAGCTGTGTGACCCTGGGCAGGTCACTCAAGCTCTCTGAACCCCGAGTAAAGGGCAAAACCTGGCTCTGTGGGTTGTGGGTGGGGCTTTACCAAGGCAACACAGGCAGGAACTCCTGGTGGTGGTTCATTCACGTGAGTCCTCCTTCCTCTCCACCCTCTGTTTTGACTTGCTCCGTTGATTTTCCAGAGAAATATATGTAAAATCTTTTACATATATATATATATATATATATATGTATACATATATATATAATACATAAATGAAATCCAGTATATTTAAAATCTTTCTCTTTTTTTTTTTAATTTTAAGGACTTGGTTCATACAGTGGTGGAGGCTGACAAATTCCAGATCTGAAGGACAGGCCAGCAGCCTGGACGCTCAGGCCGAATTTTTATGTTGCAGACTCGAGGCAGAATTTCTGCTCTAGGAAACCTCAGCTTTTGCTTGGAGGACCTTTGACTGATTAGACGAGGCCCACCCACAGGATGGACGGTAATCTTTACCTAATGTCAACATTAATCACAACTACATGATATCTTCCCAGCAACATCTAGACTAGGGTTTGACCAAAAGAAACAGGCACCACAGCTTAGTCAAGTCGACACACAAAATTAACCATCACATTTGCCAGTATACTTCCTGTGGACCTCAGTTTCCCCATCTGTTAACTGGAGAACAGACCCTCCTTGATCTTCAAGCTTGTTCCCTGCAATGTGGGACTGATGGACTGGGAGAGCCTGGAGGGATGAGTGAGGGAGAGCCTGGGAGCAGGATGAAGGTGATTTCTGGACAGAGTCCTCACTGTTACGGGGTGGGAGAGACCAAAAGTGCCAGGCCCTTTTGTTCCCCAAATCCCCGAGTTATTTCAGGGGAGGACAGTGTAACTTCAGAGTTTGAAGGTGGCTGTTGGCATGTACCCGAGCTATTTATATGACTTTCCAGATCTTCCACGAAGACAGTTTCAGCTCCAGAAGGGAGAAAGCACAGCCCTCTTCATCGCGGCAGCTCTGAGCATGTAGACATGCACAGCTGATCTGTCACAATCCTATGAGAGGCCTCCTTCCTTGCCTGGATGCCCACGCTGGAGGGAGAGCAGGAGGAGGAGGAGGACGACGAGGAGGGAAACACAGATGATTACCTATGTCGTGGTAGAGGACAGAGACGCAGTCACACACACTTGTGAAGTGGAGACAGCAGGGTTTGCACCGGCTTCTGACATCGCCTCACTCTTGGGCAGGCAAGTCAGGGGAACTCTCTGACCCTCAGTCTCTTCATCTGTGAATGGGAGTCATGGTAAAAAAAACACCTCGTTTGCAGAATTGTGGTGAGGATGATGCCAGATAAAACACATGCAGGGTTTTTAGTTCCTGCTGTCTTTGCGTGGCCTCATAGATAATCAGCGAATCAGAGGGTTAGGGCTGGGTTGGATCTGGTCATGTCCACTGTCCGCCGGCTCTCATGTTCCATGCGGCTGGCCAGCTGGGGGTCAGCTTCGGCTCTCAGACACCCTGGGTCTTGGTGTTTGTGTTTATTTTTAGCAGGGAATGTTATGGTAAAGGAGCAGAGAGCTATTAATGAACGTATCATTTAATCATGGGAGACCATGAGCAGGTGCACGAATTGTATTATGATCCTGTCACTTGAAGTTCGTACCGTGATTCAAGCTCAATGTTTGAAGTATTTTTAAGTGGGAGACCAGATTTTCAAGTACAGGGGAGGGGAAAAAAAAAGAACAATTACCTAAAAGTGGTAAAATTAGCCTCCCTTCATTCCTGGCCTACAGAAGAGCTTTCTGCCTCTCTACCTTCTATACCTTCATGGTTCATCCAGGCCATGAGGCTAGGGGGTATGGGATAGTTCGGGAATGGCCACGTGATCAGAAGCTGCCACAGAATAATTCTTGAGACATGGAAAGGCCAGGTGGTGAGCGTGAATGCTTCCTGAACGCTTTGAAAGCCACAAGGCAGGTTTACCTCTATCCCATCTGGTCCTTGCCGGGTGATGAAAATCCCAAGAGGTAGATGCTCATGTGCCCATTTTTCCAAGGGTGTTCACCGAGGTTCAGAAAGGTGACATGACTTGTCTAAGGGGTAGGGGTGGTACGGGGAGTTGTCCCAACCATTCCCTTAGGCTGCCTGCGGGAGGCCCAAATATGGTGAGAACGGAGGCATTTTCTCTCAGGCTGGGGAGAGTCAGGGGGAGGGGCAGAGGGAGAGGCAAAGAGAGACTCTCAAGCAGACTCCTGGCTGAGCACAGGGACTGACACGGGGCTCGATGTCATGACCTGAGCTGAAATCAAGAGTCAGATTCTCAACCTTCAGAGCCATGCAGGCATCTGTCCTGTTGGCTCTTCCTCAGTGGCCCTATGAGGGGGGCGTGGTGTGCTTAGATCTGGCCTGGAGTTCACAGGCCAGCCATAAATCAGTTCTGAGCCCTGATTCTACCTCATCTTGTCCTTCACTGTCTCCTAGACCCTTTCCACCTGTCCAGAATGGCTGGATTTCCCAAGGGTGTCTGCATCCCGTAAGTGGGGCCTCAGCTTCCTCCAACTCGGAAAACAGGTATGCATTTATGCATTTATGTTTATAGAGCTCTTCTATTTGTGGCTGTAAGCCCTGGCTCTCCAATTAGGGTAGTGATATGCAATTTCATTTCGCAGTAAATGCGTTCACGCTTTTTAAGAATGTTTAAATATTTTTATTTATTATTTTATTTTATTTTATTTTATTTTTTAAAGATTTCATTTATTTACTTGACAGACAGATCACAAGCAGGCAGACAGGCAGGCAGAGAGAGAGGAGGAAGCAGGCTCCCCGCTGAGCAGAGAGCCCGACGCGGGGCTCGATCCCAGGACCCCGGGATCATGACCTGAGCCGAAGGCAGAGGCCCAACCCACTGAGCCACCCAGGTGCCCCTAAATATTTTATATCTATACAATTTTATATCTATACAATATCTATACAAATAAAAGCGGGCATGGTGGCAGATATGCTAGTAAAAACATGCCAAGGTTTACTGAGTGCTTGCTCTGGGCCAGGCATGATTCTCAGTGCTTTCACTTAGTCTTCACGACCATCGAGCTTGGTTTGATAATCAGTCCCACTCTGCCGCGGAGCATTCTGGAGGCACTGCGACTTAACCATCTTGCCAAGGCTGCGTGATGAGTAAGGGATCGAGACGGGATTTGAATCCACATCCCGACTCCAGAGTTCTGCTCCTGAGTGGTTATGCGTGTGGGGTATAAATGAGTGATGTCTGGGGAACGCTCACCGGGGCTGTGTCCGGGGTGACTGGCTTCCCTGAGACTCCCTGTGTTTTAAACCTCAAGGTGCGTGTCCGGGAGATTCCTCATCCTCTTCCGCCCATCTCAAGTCTGCGGCAGACTCTACGGAGATGGCGTCGCTGCGGTGCCGGCACTGCGAGCCAAGCATGTGCAACCCACCCAGACACGCCAGGTCTGCACGGCTCGCGAGGCGTACACATACGAATCTCCCAACCACTTGCAGAACATCCAGAAACCCTTGCCTAAAAATAACAGTACAGCGCCCGATTGCTGTGACACTTGCCTTATTGGTATAAATAAGAGTGAAAACATCCTATATCTTTATCTACAGCAGGGGAAAAAGTGCCGTACCTGCATGGGCAGAAACACGAAGCCGGGGCCTGCTGGCATGTACCATGCAGGAGAGAGAGACCTCATGGGCAGGGCGGAAGTGCGAGCGATGTTGCTAATGACAAAGCTGGTGAGAGCTGTCCTTTATTTCGCTCTGTTCCAACCGAGACGTGCAGTTTATGAGTGTTCTCTTAATTCATCCGCACAGCCCCTGTGGGGGGCCACTAGGATGACTGTGTCTGTTTTACAGATGAGGAAACTGAGGCGCAGGAATTTTCTGACGGTTACCACGCTCACACAACCGGGAAGCCAAGAAGCAGAGACTCAGATTCAGGGAGCCTCGCTCCGGGGCTGGTGCTCCGAGCCCTGGGAGAAGGGCGTGGCCCGCTATGTAGATTCGGCAGGTAAAAATGGGCTTTTGGGCTCCTGCTTCCTTTTTTTCCTCTTTTTAAAAATATTTTATTTATTTGACAGAGACACAGGGAGAGAGGGAACATAAGCAGGGGGAGTCAGAGAGGGAGAAGCAGGCTTCTCACTGAGCAGGGAGCCCAATGGGGGGCTCCATCCCAGGACCCTGGGATCATGACCTGAGCTGAAGGCAGACGCGTAATGACTGAGCCACCCAGGCACCCCTCCTTGTTTTCTTCCCATGCTTGTGGAATGTCCCATTTCCTGCTGACCGAGAGGCGGTGAGGGGGGGGTGTCCTATATTTTTCTAACTAGTTCTGCAATGAGCACACTCATCTCTGTCTCCCCGTGCGTATTGCGGGGTGTTTGCCTAGGACGGTGGAGGGGGTGGAGTCCTAAAGATGTTCCTGGATTCCCTTTGTCCGGCTCTCTAGACACGGATCTAGGTATTGCTGGGATGGGGCATTACAGGTGTGTGTGAGTCCCAAGTCAGCTGACTTCAGACGCGAAGGTGATCCAGGCGGCCCGAGTGCACGCGCCCTTCAAGAGCCGAGCCTGTTCCCCGGCTGGATGCAGAAGAGGAAGCGGGAAGGTGTGAATCAGGAAGCCTGAAGAGGTAGGGAACGCCACACTGGCACGAAGATGGAGGGTCCACGTGGAGAGGAAGACGAGCGGCCTCTACATGCTGAGAGCGCCCCGCAGCGGACAGCCGGCGAGGACATCAGGGGCCGCTTTCTGCCAGTAGCAGGAATGCGCGTGGAAGAGGATCCTGAGCTCCGGAAAAGAGCACAGCGGACCCCGAGACCCCTCGCCTTCAGTCTGAGCGGGGACTCTGGCCACACCAGGCTGAAGCTCCGATCCAGGGAGCCAGGACCTGATAGGTGGGTGTTGTTTTAAGTTGCTCATTTTTTAGGCAACCATAGAAAATGAGTACAGAGCATTTCTTAAAAAGTGAAATCAAAGGTTATCTGCATTTGAAATCCTGATTCTTTCAACAAAGAGGTATTAATAGCCCATCCGGGGCAGAAGTGCTCCAAACTTTGGGGGCACAGCAGGAAACAAGTAAGCCACAAAGTCCCTGCCCTCTTGGTGCTGACATTCTGTGGAGGTGTGTGTTGGGGAAGGCAGGTGAGAAACAAAGGGATAGGTAAAACGCATATGTATCTGGTGATCTGTGGACACTATGGAAGAAGGGCAGAGAAGAGGGCAGATGGAGGAGGAAAGTGTGTGTGTGTATGAAAATATGGCTTGGGATATGTGTGACCTGGGACTAAACACTTAAAGGGAATGAGTCACGAGGGGAACTAGGAAAAGGGCATTCCAGGCAGAGGCGCTAGCAAGTGCAAAGGCCCTGAGGCAGGGACATTCCTGGTGATTATGAGGAGATTTTAGGGCCGAATGAACAAGTGGGAAAGCCATAGGAACTGAGGTCAGGAAGATAATAGCATCCAGATCTACAATGCTCCATTCTGCCATGTTGGAGGGAAGTCCTCTCTCCACCCTCCCATGCTTGCCAATACCTGTTAAGATCAGATGTAACATGTTTTATCAGCTGGAAGGACGATAACTGGGAATCCTTCCTGACCTCCATTGGTCATGTGTACCTCCTTTCCTCCTGGGGAAGGTCTATCCCCCGTACATGCATCTGTGTCTGTTACAGAGAAGGAAGCTCGACAGTTCTGTCCATATCTCCTAGGGCGTGGGGCACAGAGAGGCTGTCTCCAGGCTTCTCATGCCAGTACCTTGCTCTGGCCGTACGTTCTCGTTTTCCCTCTCCTGCTGGAGATACATAATCAGAACGCAGTGAGTGAGGCTGATGTTCCACAGGAATAACCTTGAATCTACTTGTACATATATTTGCAACATTTGGGACTTTATTCTTAGCAACAGATTACTTGGTGACACACCTCACAACTGCTCGCAACACCATACCTTGGTTGAGAATTGCTGGCAGAGCGTAGGCACTGTGTGGTGTGTGTGTGTGTGTGTGTGCGTGCGTGCACGTGTGAATGGGTGAGAGAGAGAGCAGACTGGCATGACTCTTCTCCTCCAGAACCACAAGGTTGCTTCTCAGATACTGACTATTTCAAACTGCCTCATTAAACAGGACCGAGATGCTCTGTAACGTTAGCAGTGGAATCTCTAAGAACCCACTTTAGGTGTCCTCAGGGGGCCTTCCTTTTGCAGCTGGCTGGGACCCTTTGAGGTCTTCCCCCAAGAACTCTCCTGGATGGGGGCCCGAAGAAGTCCCTTGCCAGCGGCTGAGTGAGTACCTTGGGACCCTAGTCCTAGCTGTATGAAGACAGAGGCAGAGATCAGTGTTAAGTCCCTACCAGCCAAGGAACACCAGAAGCCAGGAGAGAAATCTGGAACGGGTTCATCCTTCCAGCCCTCAGAAGGACCTGACTCTGCCTGCAGCTTGGTCTTAGACTCTGGTCTCCAGATCTGTAAGACAATACAGTTCTGTTGTTGAAATCACCCGGTTTGTGGCAGTCCTAGGAGATGAACACAGAGAAATACAAGTAGTTGGGAAGAGTGAATGGCAGAGGTGAGGGTTGGGGGGGGGTGTCTCAAGGACATAAAGAAGGAGACGGGTCTGGTACGTGATCTAAAACATCAGCTCCCCAGTCATAGGAAGGGGAGTTACAGAATGGGAGCAACTTGCAGGAGAAAGTCCAGGCTTGAGGATCAGACTTGGATTCAAATCCTGATTCCCCTGTGTGATCTTAGGCTGCTTACTTAACTTCTCTGCACCTCTGAGCACCCATCATTCCTAAAAGCCTCATGTTACAAATCAAGAATGTATTCTGAAGGCCCATTGGGTAACATGAAATGCTATCAGGAACCTAACATAAAATAGAACTCCATTATATGTTATTACAGACGTTTGGTGAGAATAGAACTGCAAGGCTCTTATTATAAAGCTACAAGGTGATTGTTTCCTTTGGGGCATCTTTTCTTCTTCGATGGGCAGGGCTGCCTGCGGCATTCAAGACGGGAAATCTCCAGCCCTGTGGACTGACAGCGTTGCCTTCTTTTCTTGGTGACTCACCCTGTGTTGGGAAAGTCATTCTGCATTCTGCCTTCCAGGAGTCCTTGGAACCGTGTTCAAAATTAGGGTCACCTATCTGGAACGGATCAATGTCATTCTGACATATCGTGAATGTTTCTGAATGCCACTAAAGTTTTTGAATGGCAAGTGGCGGGTGGCACAGTTTCCATGGTGATGTGGGAAGCCCACGCCAGCACTGAAGGTGCTAGGAGGTGGGTATTAAACACTTGTGGGTTTTTTTTTTTCCCCCCAACTTGGGAGACTTCTTTGTAGGGAGAATAGTCCCCAAAATGTGTAGGGTCATCATTCCAGGTAATGTGAGTCTGGGGTTCTCTTGTCCTCAGCAGCTTAGGTAGCAAGCCTCGTGTGTGTGTCTGTGTGCCTGTTTCCTTGTATGTATCTGTACGTCCCTGTCTCTCTGAGCGTATGGGGTTGTGTATTTGGACAGGTGTACGCATATGCCTATCTCTGCACGTGTTCATGTGTGTGTCTCCGTGTTCAGCTGCGTGTGTGCACGCGGTTACTCCTTGCTCCCAGAGCCAAAGCAGACGTCACTGATGAATTTCATCAAGCCCCACACTCCTCTGCGGCACGTCTCCCTATGCTAGCCACGAACTGGGCTTGACCCCTAGAGGAAACCGAGGTGCTTCTCCAGGTCTCCAGTGTCAAGGTCAAGATGCTCAGACTGACGTCTCATGCTTTCAGAGCCCATCTTTATTCCCTGCCAGAAAGTTGTGGCCTCAAGCAATTCCTTGGGCTCTAAAAATGCCCATTCCTCCCTGAGCTTTTGAAGTTTTCTTCTCAGCTGACAGGGGACTTGTTAAGCATCTGCGTTCTGGAATCAGCCTCCACGGGTTTAATTCCTGCTCTGCCATCTGTGGGTCAGGCGGCTCCAAGCCCATCATGCCACGACAGAGCCTCACCTTCCTCATCTGGAATTCGCAGAGGCTCATCCTAACATTTACTTCACAGGGGTGATGAGGGCAAAACGAGATCACCCAGGAAAGGTCCCCAGCCCAGAGTCCGCCCCAGATGAGCCACGTGGGTGAAAGTGGCAATGACTGCTGGGTTCTGACACCGCATGCGGCCGCTGACATGAGGTCAGTCTCCGAGCGCGTGGGGGTCGCCTTTACCTGCTTCGCACAGGGTGGGAGGTGCCACTGCTGCCCCCGTCCGCCTGCGTCTCCAGGCATGAGGGGACCAAAGTTTGCCTGAGCTGGGAGCCTGGGTGCTGCTGAGGGCAGAGGCTCTCAGCCGGCGTGTGCAGAATGAATGGGGAGCGGGGAAGGGCTGAGACGCCACTGGCTCTTTCTCTTGCAGGCCTGGCGTCAGCACTGAGGGTCGGGGACCAGGAAAAATATTGGTCCAGGAGGTCGGGGAACAGCTCAACACCTGCCTGGTGGCTGCCTGTAGGGCCCTCAGTGGCCAGTTACAGCGGGCAGGTGTTCCAGCATCGGCTGTACCGATGGTTTGCACCGGACGATTCTCTGCTGTGGGGCTGTCCTGTGCTCTAAAGGTGCTTAGCACCCCCCGAGCCTCTGCCCGCCGGACGACAAGAGCAGCCCCCACGCCGGTCACGGTAACCAGAAAGGTCTCCAGGCCTTGCCAGATATCCCCCGGAAGACGCTATGAGGCCAGTTGGGAACCGCTGGGCCATGACTCCAATGATCAGCTGTGCTCCCAGATCTTGGCTGGGCGAAAGCCGCCTGTCAGTAAGGTAAAAGCTGGGAAAGGTGGGCTTGTCCTTCCACCTGTAGAATAAACCAATAATCTGGAATTTTTGAGGCTTGGCATGGGGGTTGCTGAGATGCATCCCACGCCCTATCCAAAATCTTAGGCATGAACTTGGATCTCTGGGGACAAGGACAAAGCCTAGGAGCTCTTGACCAAGGTAATGTCCCCTTTGTGTTACCAGGTGGGTAGGGACTGGGTCGTGTTGGGAGGGGGAGGAGGAGACTTGGGACATTTCTGGGATTTGGGAGACTGTGCAGTCTGGTCTGCGGTCAGGCTGACGCCTAGGGCACAGGCTTGTGTGGCCAACAAAACCCGTGTCTTCCCTTTTTCCCTTCCTTACCTGAATAATTCAGCTCTGTGGGCCCAACTTGGGGCAGATCCTCCCGAAGGCCTCTCTGACACCTGTCCTCTCCAGCGGGCTTAGGATCCTTCTCTGGTTTTCCCCCATCCCATGCTTACCCCGTCACAGTCCCTAACATAGCAGGTTCTGCCTGACCAAAGAGCCACGGCCTCTGCTCTCTGGTCCACTTTTGTGTGCCCAGTACCCAGCAAGAGGACCTGACACAGAGGCCTCTTTACTCCCAGCAGTTGGCTGATGGCCCACCAGGGCCCAAGCCCCCCGGCCAGGCACAGGGGCCATCAGACAAGACTACACCTACCGGGGGAGATGGATCATTTCCAGCCCCGGGAAGGGCTGCGAGGGGTGTCGGTGCATCACAGAATGGGGACATCTACTCTGCTGGTCAGGGTTGAGGTTCCCTGTCCCCAGAGAGGGACTAGTTGTCCCGGTTCACCCAGAACTGAGGGGTTTCTTGGGACAGGGAATGTCAACGTTGAAACAGGCAAAGTGCTGGACAAATCAGGATGAGATGGATATTCTAGTGCGTGCGCCTGCCCGGAAGATTGACTCTAGCACACAGTTACATCCTGGAACAATGTGCCAAGGCAGTGTCAGAATTAAAAGCCCATTTAACAGGTGAGAACCAGGCCCCAAAGGTGAGTAGGGCCAGGGTGGGAACTGGAACCCTAGGGACTAAACAAAGGCAGTGACCATTTAAGGGGTTCTTTCCCATGCGAGGTCCTGAGTTTATCCCCATTGAGCTCCTGGAATCTTTAGAAGAATCTGAGGGTCTGGGTGGCCCCCAAGCCAGGGAATGAACCACTAGCTCAAAGGATGTCATATTTTTCCTTTGGATCCCCACTCAGCCTTGAGAAGCAGAAGCCATGAATACCACACCTGTTTTACCATAGAGGAAACAGACCCAGAGTCATCGATCTGCTCAGGATCACACAGTGAGTTGGAAGCACTGTGTGGATGAACTCACGATTTTCCACTCTGAATCCACTGTTGCGTTTGAGTTCTGCGTTAACACAAAGGCTCTAGAGTTCAATCATGGCTCTCTGCTGGTAACCAGTTCTGTGACCTTGGCTAAGTCATTGGACTTTTCCAAGCCTTGATTTTCTCAGCTGTAAAATGGGTGTAACTTGTACACTTCTTCTTAGGGTTTGAGGCCTCAGTGAAATGGTGCATGTAAAGAGAGATCTTAATAGTACAGGGGAAAGCTCCCAAAATCACAGCAGCTGCCACCTCTAAACGCCACACAAGTACATTTTCCTTTGCAGGGCCAGGTACGGGGGCTGGAACCCCAGGGATCCATCATCTCACACCCTCATGGCCAGAACCAACCTCCAGGTTCTAGGTTCTCAGAAGCTGCCCAACTTCCTGGGAACCACGCATCCCTCCTCCCTCCCGGGAGCCCAAATTCCAAGAAATGCAGCTAAAATTGGCCCTCGAACAGCTTTTGCAGAGCACGTTGCGGCTTTTTTTGGGTCTAAGAGCCGGTTTCCATGATGAAAGTGGCACAGAAGGAGAGACCCAGCTAAAAACAGCCACCGCCCAGACTGGTTGTTCGCAGGATGCCGCCTCCCCAGCCTCTTGCGGGGTTTGGACGCCTCACTTCCGCAGCCGCTGCCGCCCGTCGCCACTGGGTGGCAGCATCGCAGCGCGCGCGGCGGGGACGGCGACCCGGACCAGCGGCCGAGAGCCGCTCCTGAAAATGCTGCCCATAAAATACGCACCAGCCACAAAATTCTCCACTAAATTTTTTCCCTTTCATTTGGGGGCATTTGTGTGCTTTGCAGGAGCTCCGCGGAAGGGTCTCTTCGATGGGCCGACCGAGTGCCGCCCAAGCAAAGCTCAAGTCTGCTCCCCGCACCCGGGGTGTCCCTGACACAGGCGGACTTAGGGTCATCAAGCCTCGGGTCCCATGTCATAGCATAAGTTTGGAGTTTTCCAGGAGACCTGGCTTCCCTCTGTGGGCCTCAGGAGTGTGGCTGCCTTGCTCTTAGGTCACGAGGCCGTGGGGGAACAGGGCCCCAGGGCACCCACCTCTGAGGCCACAGCGAGGAGTAAATGAGTCACCATGTGAACGGGACGGTGCCTGCCGCCTCACAAGGGCTCCCAGCGCGAACCACTTGTCCTGTTTCCTCAGCATCCCCAGGGGCTGGTGTAATGGCTGCCCCACAAAGAGGAACTCAGTGGGTCTCACGGCCCTTGCTTCAGAGGCAAGGGCGGGAGGTGGGGATCGTCTCCAAGGCCTTGCTTCTCAAAGCCTACTTCTAGGCCGGCAGCAGGCGACACAGGTGCCCTCCTTAGAAATGGGGTCTTGGCCCCATCAAGCCCATGGAGCCAGACCCTCCCTTCACAGCACCCACAGGGGCTTCGTGGCACCCTGAGGTTGGAGGGCACAGCTCCAAGGCACCTTCCAGCCCCGCAGGGCTGGGATTCCACCCCCGAGTCCCCGGTGAGTTCTGTCTCCCAGGTTCACATCCATCAGCACAGCGACCTTCAGGCAAGCCCTGCGTTTGAACATTTTCTCTTGCTTTTCTGGAATGCTTTCTGCAGCTGCCTGGGTGCTCTGGTGTGACGGGAGGCGACAGGCTGCGGTGGGCCTGCCTGGTGGGCCTCCCAGATCGGGCTCACCACCTGCCTGCAGATCCTGCTGGCTCCCTCCCGCCTGGCCACAGCAATCTCCATCCTCCCAGTGACCCTGGGACCAGGAACTGACTTTGTGAGTCCCCCGCTCCCCACCACCCCTCCTGACCCTCAGCCCTGCAGAGCCCTTGGCCAGCGCGCTTCCTCGCTTGGGCTCCCTGTCCTCCACAGCTCTCTGGGGAACCATCCCCACGTCTGCCTGGCCCCCTGCCTGTCTCCCCTCCCCAGCTCCCGATCTCCCCTTACACGCTTCTTCCCACTTTGCTCCCCCAAAGCTGGCCTCTGAGCCGTTCACTGCGTGCTCCCAAGTCCCGCACCCGCTTGCCACTCCTGTTTCAAGGTCTGCTTCCCCTCGCTCGGTGCTGAAGGCCTCCCAGGGCCTGCTGGCGACCCTCGATTTACCCTGTGTGCCCCACCTCCACCTGCCTGCCCCTCTTGCTCCAGACTAGCGGCCGGCTCGCCACGGCCCCACGCAGCCCACAGCCTGTTGCTGGAGATAAACTGGTCTGGCACACGGCAGGCCTGTTTACAGAGCAACAGCCACATGGTGGGAGAGAGCTGAGCGACCACACGGTCTGCAAAGCCTCAAATATTTACTCTCCGGCCCTTTGCACGCTCCAGCCTCTGACCTCTCCTGAGTCCTCTCCCATTTCTGCCCGCAGTGACCCTGTCCCCCCTAGGAGGGTCCGGCTGCTCAGCGGCGCTGGGCATTCCTCGGACAACACTGACAGGGAACCTGCCGTGTGCCGGGATGGTGTCCTCATTCCTGGGGCGCTCACGAGTGACTAACCCAGCCTGCTGCGATCCGAAGCACCTCGAGAGCTTTTCAGGTGGCCGTTTGAGGCCCCTTGTTTTATTATCGTAGTGTTCGGATGGGCTGAGGTCAGCTGCCTGCCCTGATTCCCTGGCACCGGGCCCAGCAGGTGTCCGTCCCACACGGAGGGTCACGGTCACATCGTGAGGGTCACACACTGTGGGTCCTTATAGTCCACTTGGGTGAACAAATGAATCTCTCTCCTCCCCTGGGTCTGGACTCCCATCTCCCCCCATGCTTCTGGCATCTGCCGGCCAGATGCTACTTGACAGTGCGCCTCGAACTTCCGGCCAGATGCTACTTGACAGTGCGCCTCGAACTTTCACAGGCACCACGAGAATCACCCAAGAGCTTATCAGGATGCAGATGCCGATTCTCCAGGTCTGGGACGGAGCCCCACCAAGACTCTGCATTTCTAACGTGCTCTGGAGGCTGCCGAGCCGCAGGCCCACACTCGGAGCCACAGAGATTGGTTCTCACCTGAGAATCCCGTGGGGCCTTCTGCATGCTCGTGTCTGGGTCCTACCGCAGACCAGCCGAGTCATGCCGTGTCTCTAGGCGGTTTCGGTGGGCAGCCACAGCCACCAGCCCAGAAGGCAGGTGGTCAGGTTCTACTCCAGAGCCACTGAAGCAGAAACACCGGGAGGCAGGCACAAGAACCACCAAAGCCACGAGAGCCACGAAAACCACAAGAAACCATAAGAACCACGAGAACCACGGTCCTAGGCATGCCTGACCTTGGCTCCACCCATCAGCTCCTACCTGGTCTTCCTGCCTCTGGCCATGCCCATCCAGCTCATTCTTTATTTGGCCTGGATAGTACCCATCGGGAAATGATTTGTCTAGAGGCCTCTTCTTTGTCTAGAGGCCTCTTCTGCTTAAAACATTCCTAGGCTCCCTGTTTCCCTCAAACCTGTGGAAGAAGAGAGGCTCTTTGAAGTCTGAACCTTCCCAGCTCTCCTCCTACAGCATCCTGGGCCCTGTCTGCCCCCCGCCCCTTATCCCCCAGCCCAGCCCAGGGACATGGAACCATGCGTAGTCCCCAAAGTCAGAATGCTTTTACTCTTTCATGTTGGTGTTAAAAGTGCCTGGTCTCAGGGGCACCTGGGTGGCCCATTTGGTTAAGCAGCTGCCTTCGGCTCAGGTCATGATCTCGGGGTTCTGGGATCGAGCCCCACATCAGGCTCCCTGCTCGGCAGAGAGCTTTGCTTCTCTCCCTCTGCTGCTCCCCCTCCTTGTGCTGTCTGTCTCCCTCCCTGTCAAATGAATAAATAAAATCTTAAAGAAAAAAAAAGTGCCTGGTCTCGAAGGACAAAAGTCACAGAAGGGAGTTCTTATGGGGCGGGGGCTCGGTTCTGCCGGCCAAGGCAGAGACTGAAATCAGGCCTTTTTGGTGATCTGAAAAGAGTTGGTTTTCTGACCTTCCCTGTGCTAACTAGAAAGCCCACTTGGGCAGAGCATCTATTGCCTTGCTTCCAGCAAGTGTTTTTGGGGGAAATCTCTAGTTCCTTTACTTCTTGTTCACATTACCCTTCAAGCTGGTAGCAGACGTTTTGGGGCACACATGTAGGGAAAAGGCATCCACCCAATTCCGCCCCCTCCAGCTTTCTCTACCACCCGTTAGCTCCAGATGTTTGAAACCTTGTCTGTCCACTGGAATCCCCAGGGAGCTTATAAAAAAAAAATGTTAGACTCTCTGGGCATGGGCCCCTGATGTTGTTTTAATTGGTTTTGGGGGCAGGCCAGGCTTTTTTTTTTTTTTTTTAAAGAACCTCACCCCTTAGTCCTGATGATCCCAATGAACAGCCAAGGCTGAGATCTGAATTTTGATAGTGACCTGTTCTCTGAGTCCAGAAAGCCCACTTGATAGGCGAGAGAACGATTTGCTGTGCCTGAGATATCAGGGGCCTGGGTCCCGCTGCCTGAACCCCAGTGCAGGTGCCAATTTAACACACAGCTGGGGCTCCTGATCTTGGAGGCGTTTGTGCAAGCCCACCCCCAGGGGCGGTGGCTGGATCTAGCAGTAACTGCATCCCACACATATTTAGTCTTGATCTTTAAAGACACTTGGCCAGGTAGAGACTTGGTATCTCAGACTGGTGAACCAGGGTTTGGAGAGCTTTCTAAG
This sequence comes from Mellivora capensis, assembly GCA_004024625.1. Lineage (NCBI taxonomy): Eukaryota > Metazoa > Chordata > Mammalia > Carnivora > Mustelidae > Mellivora > Mellivora capensis. Next base: position 2,165 of record PISX010020197.1, on the reverse strand, counting down.
TGCTACCTTTCATCAGCAACTCCAACCCGTGCTAAGTGCTCTACATCCAATTCCTCATTAAGTTACCCCAGGAGATAGACATATTCTCACTGGATAGAAGCTCAGAGAAGCAAAGTTACACGACTAAGGTCACACAGCTCTTAGAGACCAACGAACCTGGACTTCGGATCCCTTTTAAAGATAACCCCCAACTCTACTTCTCTAGACCTCTCTAACCTTCATCTCCAACACGGAGCAAACATTAGGGGAAAAAAAAAACCCAACACTTAATTTGAACCCAAGAGATCTGCAACTTAGCATCGGGCTCTCTGCATGCAAATTTCCCCTTTGCAGTTTTTGCTCTCAGGATAGAGTCTAATCCTTGCTGAAGCACGCCTTCGAGGTTGTGTTGGTAAAAATTACTTTATGTAATGAACTCTTAGATCAATTCTTATTGAAATGAGCTGGAATTAGATTTTTGCTCTTCCCATATATAATGCTTTCAGTTCAGTGGTGAATTACCCGAGTCAGCAGTGAGCTGAGATTTCAATGCGGAGCACACCGTGTGAAACCTGCTTGTTGGCTGGCCCTTCGAGCAGCGAAAGCAGACCTACTGGAGTGCATTTTTTAATTTCGCGGGGTTGTTTGACAGGTGTTTTTTTTCCCCCCCCTTTCTTTATTCAGGGGATATTTGCCATTTTACCACTTAGATTCATTTCTTTTCAAAATCTCTCCTGGGTCACTGGGTGAATATGACCTATCACATAGGTACACGGATACCTCATCCGTGTGTGTGACTTACCGCACCCCTGCCGTCGCCTCCCTGCGTGCTTTCTTCATCTTTGAAACCGAAGGACCTCATCAGGTCACCGTGTGCCCAAATCCTCCAGATCGTGAGGTGCTAAGAACAAAATGCGAGAAATGTTGGATTTAGCAAAGTCAGGACCTCTGCCTTCTGAAGGCGACCTGCTCCTTCTTGCCCCTCCGTGTTCCCGTCCCCAGCCCGTAAAGGGAGCACTCATCCCAACATGCCTGGCCTCTCCCCCGAGTGTGGGAAGCAGCTCTGACTCCAGCTCCTGGGTCCTTATGTGCCTGGAGAGCTGAGGAGGGGCTGCTGGTCCACGGGTCCTCTTCTCCAGCCGTGGACACCGCAGCCAAAGGCTGAGCTGGGCGCCCACAGGCACGACCCTCTGCGTGGAAAGTGGAGAAGCACCTGCAGGACTTGGTGCCAAGTTGTTTGCTTGGGCGCCCGTTCTCTTCGAACCGTCTCTTCCCGGTGAAGTGACCCTCTCTATCCCGAGTCATTTCTTTTTTGACTTCGAGAGTGTTTTATCTGTCACTAATAGGGCTACTCTACCTTTATTCTGCTAGGGTTTGCCTGATGTGACTTTCTCCATCCCTTTACTTTTCATCTTCCCGCATTTTAATGTCTTCGCTTTTTTGGGGGGGTTTGTTGTTTGTAAATAGCATGTAGCTGGGTTTCTCCTACTGCAGTCTGATCATCTCTTTAATTGGGATGGTTATCCCATTTACATTCCTTGTGAACATTCTTTCATCTATTTATCCATCCTATCTATGTAATCTATCTATCCATCTATCATCTATCTACCTACCTATCATCTATCCATCCATCCAATCCATTTGTCCATCCATCCATCTACCTACCCACCTACCTATCTGATCTATTCTATCTATATCCATCCATCCATCCATCCATCCATCCATCCATCTACCTATCTGATCTATCACCTTCCTTCCCTCCTCTTCTCTTTCCTTCTTTTTCTATCCATCCCATCTACCTGCCCACCTACCCACCAACCTATCTATCTCTTCTATCCATCCATCCATCTATCCTATCTACCTATCTACGTGTCTATTATCTATCAATCATCTATCCATCCATCCATCCTATCTACATATCTATCAATTGGTTAGTCTATATATAATCTTTTTCCCTGGTCTGTAAAAATTGAAAAAATTTTTCTTACTACTTTTCTCTCTCTCCTGGGATGAAAGTTATAGCCCCTATGTTTACTCTTTAAATGATTACCTTGGGAATTTCACTCTGCACCTGCAACTCGATGCTCTTGTGTGACTATCTTAACCGTTACCACCTCCCTGAGCTGCCCGAATATGCAGACATCATGGACTATTTTAACCCGAGTCACCTTCCTGCTAATTCACAT
>PISX010020196.1:0-36344 GCA_004024625.1 Mellivora capensis | reverse complement strand
AGGGAGACAAACCATAAGTGACTCTTAATCTCACAAAACAAACTGAGGGTTGCTGGGGGAGGGGGTCGGGAAAGGTGGGTGGGGTAATGGACATTGGGGAGGGTATGTGCTATGGTTAGTGCTGTGAAGTGTGTAAACCTGGCGATTCACAGACATGTACCCCTGGGGATAAAAAATTGTTTATAAAAAAATAAAAATTTTAAAAAAAGATAGAAAAAAAGGAATAAACCTAGGAAATATAATTCCCTATTAAAAATATTTCCAAAATTCATTAGGTTTTAAATCAACTATTGCTTGATTAGGCTTGATAAATGAAACATATTTTAAAAATAAACATATATGAACACATGTTCTCACCAAAAATGTTATTAAGCATGAGAGCAGTATTTCTGGGGTCCCTGACTGACTCAGTTATTTGTCTACCTTCGGCTCAGGTCATAATCCCGGGATCCTGGGATCGAGTCTTGCGACTGGCTCCCTGCTCAGCAGAGAGTCTGCTTCTCACTCTTCCTTCCCCCTGCCCCCAACCCCACCCTGCTTGTGTTCTTTCTCACTCTTTCACAGAAATAAATAAAAATCTTTTTAAAAAATGAAAGTGGTATTTCATAATTACCTATGTATATATATTATATTAATATACTAGTGAAATCAAAACATTTAGTGTTAATAAATAAAACAATATTTTAAAGTCTATCTCATTTTATCACCTCTCTGATTGCATTTTGAGTAGGTTTTATATTGCATTTTATTTATATTATAGTATTACCTATATGTATATATATTATTCATAAATGGTAAGTATGCAGGTATTTTTGTTAGCATTTAAAAATGTTTTGTTATTCAGTGCATGATTAAAAAGTAAAAGACTGAAACCACTGTGTTATAAGATCAATGAAGGCAAAATCTTTTATACCTTATTCATTGTTTCATTTCTAGAGTTTAGCAGTATACCAGGCACCTTGTAGGTGCCTAATAAATATTCAGTAAAAGTGTAAATAAATGGAAGAAATCATTATTTTAGGTAACATCATTTTCTAATGTTATTATAAACATTACCTAGGAAATATCCCTATTATTCCAAAATCACTATTTTCTAGGTAATACTTTGATGCTTAGCACTTGTATTATATTTTTCTTGGTTTGCATGCCTATATCACCACCTAAACACTTATCTTCTGTTATTATTTGAGCACCAAAAATTTGTTTGATGAACAGGTAAATGAACAAATAAATATATATGCACTAGTATATTTTTGCTCCCATTTCCTATACAACAGATCATCATTTTATAATAAACACCTTTGTTGCCTACTGCAAAATGTCAGAGATGTGATTTCTCTGTTACATTTTAGCCATGCAGAACTGTTAGATTTTCTGATTAGTTTTGTATCAGAAGGTATGGATTTGGAAAGTTTCACAGTTTGAGGGAAACTCATCACCAGAATTTGAAGGGCAAAAGGAGATTTTAATCTAGCAAAAAAAAAAGTAATTTATGATGTATACTTCACTGCAGTGCTCCAGAATTTCAATCAGATTATTGGAAGTAGATATAACAAATACTTCTGGAATCTGGGGGCAAACAACAAGGCTGAGGTATTGGGTCCATTTGGTAATGGAGAATATTTGAGTAAGATGTATGGCATACTTTTTTTTTTTTAATTTGCAGTGCCTCAGAGGCAAATGTACAATTCAAAGCTAGTTTTTAATGTGAAGCATTAAATTAAAAGCTTCCCTTGGGGACTTTAAATGGACGTCTAAGAGAATAGTAACTCTCAGATCTTTTATGATGATCCTGCTTGTTTTTAAATCATTTTAGATGGCATGGAACTTTTGTAAGGCATTTTCTACTGCTCATACAGCTTGAGCAGATACTTAGTAATGTGGATTGTATTACAGATGGTCCCTGACTTAGGATGGCTCAACTTAGAATATTTTAAATTTATGATGATGAGAAAGTGATATGCATTCTGTGGAAACCATACTTCAAAATTTTGAATTTTACATTTTCCAGCCTTGTGACATGTGGTATGGTCATTTCCTATAACGCTGGTCAGCTGGAGCAAGCCACAGCTCCCAGTCAGCCACTCGATCATGAGGTTAAACAACCAAAACAGCTACAACCATTCTGCACCCATGCATCCCACTCTATTTCTCAGTGTCTGCACAGTATTCAGTAAGTTACATGAGATATTTAACACTTTATTATAAAATAGGCTTTCTGTTAGATTATTTGCTCGACTGTGGGCTAATGTTAAGTGTTCTGAGCATGTTTAGGGTAGGCTAGGCTAAGCTATACTTGGTAGGTTAGGCGTATTAAGTATATTAGACATGATATTTTCAACTTAGGATGGGTTTTTCGACATAAGTCAGGGAAGATCTATAACATATTTAAAACAAAGTCATGAGATCCATATTATGAGGAATTAGCAATATAAATCATTTAACATAACTGATGTTCCAGTTCAGGATTATGGCTATGTTCTGCACAGCAAGAAATAAGTTCTTCAATACACTTAAGGGATTTCATATTTGGAATCAGTATGCTGTTGAGGGAAAGGAATGCTTATTTCCTCTCCTAAGAGGAAAGAAAGATTTTCCCTAAACATTTCTATCCTATTGTTTCACATGCTTCTTCTTTCCAAAGAGAAAAGAAGTCACCCTATTGGTAGGTGGTCACTGTGCACCTTTCTCTGATGGGCGGAGAGAATCTCAAATTTGGGATTTGAGTTACTGCTATGTTCTATCCCTCCCTGACAACTGAGAGGTAGAAATTCTGAGCTTTCTGCTCTGTATCCCAAATATTTCAAAGTCTACATTAATGAGTGTAATGAGTGTGTGTGTGTGTATGTGTGTGTGTTGTGGGGGTATGAGGTAGGGTGTCTAGGTGATTATAAAAGTGAAGTAAACAGGGATGTCTGGGTGGCTCAGTGAGTAAAGCTTCTGCCTTTGGGTCAGGTCATAATTCCAGGACCCTGGAATTGAGACCCACATCAGGTCCCTTCTCAGCAGGGAGCCTCTTCTCCCTCTGCCTGCTGCTCTCCCTTCTTGTGCTCTCTCTCTCTCTGACAAATAAATAAAATATTTTTTTTTAAAAAGTGAAAGAAGGGGCACCTGGGTGGTTCAGTGGGTTAAGCCTCTGCCTTCAGCTCGGGTCCTGGTTTTGGGGTGCTGGGATCGAGCCCCACGTCGGGCTTTCTGCTCAGCAGGGAGCCTGCTTCCCCCTCTCTCTCTGCCTGCCTCTCTGCCTGCTTGTGATCTCTGTCAAATAAATAAATAAAATATTTTTTTAAAAAAGTGAAAGAAATATTAAGATGCTGAATGTTGAGTTTACAAGCTAAGTCTTCCAACCCACCATTTACTGGATATAATGCTGGTTTGCAGAGATCCATCTGGATATATTCTTTGCCCATATGAGTTGTTATTGTTGTGCTCAAATGTCTTAGTTGTCTAATTCAGTGGGAAAAAAAGTGGCACTTATTGGTTATACCAAATTCTGTCTGGCTTTCTTAACTTTTCCCCACACAGTTTCTGTTCTACAACTAAACCAAATGACTTGCACTGTCCATGTGTTTCAATCTTTCACGACCATGTTCTTTTGCATGGGTTGACATCCCATTCTCCTTTCTGTGGACTGGAAAACAATTACTTATGTCTCAGGATTGTATGCATATTTACTTTAGGGCAGGAGTCCAGTTTTGGTGGCCCACTTTTTCTTGAAATAGAGAATGTTAGGTAAACTTGAACCTAATTTTCTGTGAGACCATGTTCTGTAAGCTATTATCACAAGGGCCAACTCTGGCCCAATACATGTTGTGTAAATGAAGTATTACTGGGGGCGCCTGGGTGGCTCAGTGGGTTGAAGCCTCTGCCTTCAGCTCAGGTCATGATCCCAGGGTCCTGGGATCGAGCCCCACATCAGGCTCTCTGCTTAGTGGGGAGCCTGCTTCCTCCTCTCTCTCTCTCTCTCTGCCTGCCTCTCTGACTACTTGTGATCTCTGTCAAATAAATAAATAAAATCTTAAAAAAATTAAAAAAAAGTATTACTGGAACACGGCAACAACATTTCAAGTATGCATTATCCATGGGTACTCTTACAGTATGAAGGCAGAGTCGTGTAGTTGTAACAGAGATCACACGGCCCACAAAGCCTATAATATTTACTGTCTAGTCTTTACAAAAAAAAAAAAGCATTTGCCAATTCCTACTTGAGGCAACAATTAGCTGAAATCAAATAGCAAATATTTCCTTTATATAGAGGCAGTGTTTCCTAATTTGCCACAAGCCCTATTAGTATCTTTCGTGTTGCACTCTGAGCATTTCATTCATTTATGTTTCCAGCCTGAATCCTATTAATATTTGACTATATAAGATTTTTCCTGAAAAAAATTTACTTAAAGATCATACCTGGGATGGTGATAATTCTAGACTCTTTGGCTTTTTTGATCATTTATATTTCTCTGTAAAGTCTTCTACCTTTCATTCATTGTGGACATATTTTTTTTTACATTGAGCTTACTTATAGTAGTTCCTATAAATCCTTATCTACCAATTATAATGGTTAGGATAATTTTAGGGTTAGTCTCTATTGATGATTTTCTTATGAAAAGAGATTTATTTTCTTATTTCTTTATGTGTTTAGTATCTTAGGACTGCATCCTCATTGTGAAAATATCTGTAGAGGAATCCAAATAGTATTTTTTATGTGTTTTAGTAGACAATTAATTTGGATTAAATCAAACTGATAAATTAATGTCTTCTGTGAGAGAGGAGCAGTTAAAATTTTAGTTATTTTAAATTTATTTTAGGGGTCACCTAGATATTTATCTTCAGTTTTTCATTTTTTTAAAAGATTTTATTTATTTATTTGAGAGAGAGCGAGTGAGAGAGCATGAGCAAGGGAGAGGGACAGGGAGAAGCAGGGAGCTCCCGCTGAGCAGGGAGCCCCCGCTGAGCAGGGAGCCCAATGTCAGACTCAATCCCAGGACCCCAAGATCATGACCGGAGCTGAAGGCAGATGCTTAACCAGCTAAGCCACCCAGGTGCCCAATCTTCAGTTTTTCTATCCAACTTTTGGCCACCCAGCAAGTTATAGACTTAGGCATTTGTTGGTACTAAAAGCCATAAAAATTCAGAACTCATGAAGTGCTATTTTTTTTTCTATAGTGCCATCTCTTTTTCATTATATTCTGCTTTTATTTGCTCTCCTGTGCCTTCAGTGGGATGGCTTATTTGTTTTGTCCAGAGTTTACTGCCACTTGAAGGAAGATTTGTTTGATTGGAGCCATTTGGATATTACCATGAATGTAACCACCAAATAATCAGTTCTGGACTTCCCCCCCCGCCCCCGCTCTTTGGGAGGCCCTGTGTTAAAATTTTCTACAAACACCATCTTCTTTAATCTTCACAGCCACAACTGAGCCTTACTGTATGTGATTAGAGATCAAGTAATGGAAGACCCAAGAGAGAAAGACACTAGCCAAAGCTTCCTAGAACATAGGATGCAGAGGTGCGTCTGGGTGGCTCAGCTGATAAAGCATCCACTTTTAGGTTTCTGTTCAGGTCATGATCTCATGGGTTGTAAGATCGAACCCCAACTCCCATTCCTAGGCTCTGCACTCAGCGGGGAGTCGGCTTGAAGATTCTGCCCCTCCCCCGACTTGTGTTCTCTCTCTCTCTCTCTCCCCCCAAAATAAATAAATAAATCTTAAAAAAAAAAAAATCCTAGAATTCACACCCAAATCTGGCTAAGTTGTGTAATCATGCTGCTTTCATTGTATCACCTGCCAATCTATTGCTGAAAAGCATCTTCTGCCATTTCTGGGGTAGAGAAGCTCTATCCATCTGGTGCTCTACTCTGATGTTATGACAAATTATTGAGAGACAACAACAAAACCAAAAATAACAAAAACAAAAACAAAGGTAAAAGCAAAGCTCCCTGATTTACCTTTCGTCTTTATTACTTTACTGTATTGCATTTATGTTTTCCCTTCTTATTCTTCAGTTCATCTTTAGTTGATAAGGGTGGTGTAAAAGATTCATATTTCCACAGAACTGTTTTCCCACAACTTATCCAAATATAATTGCTAAGAATATAAAATGTCTACCTTTATTCTTAGGCAATAAATATTAAACCTTTCAAAATATGCTGAGAATTAGGCAGCCGTAGGGATGTTGTCATTAATTTGTATTTCCATTAGTAAAGAGTTAATGCATTTCTACTAGTTCCCTTCAGAAGAGAAAAATGGCTGAAGGAAGATTTTTTCCCTATACTTAATCTATGTCAGGGTAGATTATGTACTGCTTGCCTACCAAACCTCCCCAACTTTTTTTTTGTCTGTCATACAGATCCACTGTACAGAGGTAGCAATGCAACCCCAGGTGGACCAGTCATGTACTCTTGAGAACTAAAATAAAAACTCACAGGGAACTAAGCAGCTGAAGAAGCAACCATAGAATTTAGAGATTTCCAGTATTGTGCCTAATAACTTTTCTTCCTAAAAGTTGCTTCGATAGCCATATTTTTAATTTTCTAAGTAATTTCAGTTTCTCTATATTAAGTCCCTTTCTATTCCTATAAGAAATTCCTTTCTGATTTGTTTGTTACTATAACCAAAAAACCACATGGAATGACCTACAGACAAAACACACATGTTAAAAAAGGGAGGTCATCATGAACTGTTTGGATATAAAATAGTGGGAGCTTAAAATTTTTTAATTTGTTTGAATTGCCAGGGTTTTTCAGGTTAGGCTTTATTTTTTGAATATTTTACTTATTTATTTTTGAGAGAGAGAGAGCACATGAGCACAAGCAGGGGGAGGGGTAGAGGGAGAAACAGGCTCCCCACTGAGCAGAGAGCCTAACGTGGGGCTCAGTCCCAGCACCCTGGGATCATGAGCTGAGCCGAAGGCAGACACTTAACCAACTAAGCCACTCTGGCACCCACCAGGTTACATTTTAAAGAGGAAAAGATTAGAACAAGTAAAGGTGTTATTAGTTGTCAGATTCAGCAAATAAAAATACAGAATGGCCAATTAAATCTGAATTTCAGATAAATGACAAATGCCATTTTAGCATATCTCATGCTTATATGGATAGTATACATGTATACTGCAAGTACTCACTTTTGTTACCTGAAATTCAAATTTGACAAGTTGCCCTGAATTTCACTGGGCAACACTCTGCTGGCCAGTATAGCCCCATAAACTTTCCAAAACAACCTCCAACTTTCTCAGGTGGTAGGCAGGTATCAAATAATGCCTATCAACACAGTCTTGTCTCTTATGGAAATGCCACTGATAAATGAAAACCATATCCATGAAACCGTCAGTGCATAAGATGAAAAAACACTGAAGAAACTCTGACTAGATGTCATCAAACCACTTTGTTATGCTTTTTCCTCCCTAAAAGTCAGGAGTGAAGTTTTCTTTCTCTCTCTGTACAATGTGATGCAGCAAATAACCCTCTGATAGTGTTCATATTTTCAATTATGGCTTTGCTTTTAGAGATAGGATTATCTGTCAAGTTTTGTTATAGAGAAGGGATGAGAAGAAAATCTCTAGAAAGGAGTTCTGTATAGTTTTTATATCTTATCTACCTGCCTCCCAGAGAAAACACACAAACATGCAGAAGGAGGGCACATACACATATACACAATGCACTTTTAGGGAACTTTCTCAATAAGAATGAGTAAATAGGAAAAAAAGAGTTCAACTACTACATTAGGGGGTTACAATGATAGGATAAAAATAAAGAAAGGGCCAAAATAAAAGGGAAGGACAGAAACAAGAGAATAACTATGAAAGTTGATACTGGGATTTTAAGAGTATGATATGCTATAAGATTGGATTCAAGCTTTAATTTGAAGACTAGGTTCAATGAAGTATTTACACATATCATGGGAGAGGAATAGTAGTTTGGGGAGCACTGGGAGATACTTTAACACTACTCATTAGTTCCTTCTTTATAGATACATCTCTAGCGCATTACGTTATGTGCTAAATATTCATTAGACATCTCAAGGAACAGGGGCTATTCGTCTGAAGCAACAATAAACTGGTCTAATACATATTGACAGTATTTTCCTAGGTAAAAGACTCTTTTTCTAACATTATGTGAAGAAGGATTATAAGTGGGGTGCATCCAATTGTCTCAGGGAAAGAATGTTGTTAGCCTCTCAGAGGGAGGAAACTCAATGAAGCTTTATATTTCCAATAAAGTTATCTGTATCCTTCCTGCCAGAAGAAACTCCAACGTATGGGGCGATATATCACTACTGCAACTTTTCTTCAAGCACAAAAGTGCAAGGGGTCCGTGGATGAACATCCTTCTGGACTAAATTCAACATTATGGTCCCTCCAGAATTGACTGTAAGTAAGACACATGGAAAGTACCCGAGGCTATAACACTGAGGAAGAATTTGCTGAGCAATGGCTGTAGATACTGCTTATGCAACTGGCATCTGCTTTAAAAATTGGATAAGGATAAAAGCTACAGAAAATTGCAGAGTCTGAAGTTTATGGTGGTGAGGAGTTGAATACATTGCCAACATCAGAGTCTCACTCCTAGGAGATTAGAAAGATCTGAGAAAGCATCACCTCTCTGAAACCACAAATGCCTGAGACAATGGTAAAAAATGAAAGACAATCAAGCCAAGTTTCAGTTCTTACCTTAAAAAGTCGGGTGTCAGATATAGATTTGATATTTCATAGTAGACGGAGTTGTCTTCTAAGTCTTCAAGCATTTACCCGCAACTTGCATGCCCAAGAAAGATTATTTATTATTGGTGATCTTCAATGTCCTTATCTGTAAAACAAAGATAAGCCTAGAATTACCATAAGGGTAGATGACAAAATGAATAAAAAGTAGATGACAGGTAAGCAGCTTCAGTAAATATTTGTTGTCTTCTTCAACCCATTCATGTTAGAGCTGAAATATAATTGTTTTAAGGATGTGTTAATTGACCAAGGAATATACCTACCCCATGCTACAGATTGTGATTTACTAATTTCTATAAAAGGCAATGAGATTTTAAAAGCACTTCAACATTTCATGGGTCAATGTAATAACTTCTGGGTGTTTGAAGAGTTGGTCTTGAATAATTTTCTGATTTAGATCACTTCCATGCTGTCCTTACATTTGATTGACAGGTAAGCCAGAAACATCAGTCCTTTTTGGTCACACTCATTTTTCAGTGGAAATTGAACGCTATTGGTAAAATCAGAAGCTGCCCATAAATTTGGCACTTTGGAATATATCTTTTTTTTTTTTTCCAACTTGGAGGCTTACATAATTCTTTTCTTAGAAACAAAGACTGTAAAAAGAATTTAGTATTTGGCTTACTAGTTTCACCCAGGATTTGGATAATATCTGTTGTTTTCCAATCACTTTTTTTAATTTTAAAGTTTTCTAAGGCTAGATTTGATTGTAACTTCTTCCCTGTCTCCCTACTAATTTTTGTTTAAAGAGTTTACTTACTTACATATTTAGAGAAAGGGTGTGAGCAGGGGGAGGGACAGACGGTGAGAGAGAGAAACTCAAGAAGACTGCGCTGAGTGCGGAACCTAATACAGGGCTTGATCTCACAACCCTAAGATCATGACCTGAGCTGGAATAAAAAGTCAGATGCTCAACCAACTGAGCCACCCAGGGGCCCCCCCCGCTAACTTAACAGATGAATAAACTCAAGCTAGAGAGTTGAACATGGATTCACAATGAATAATACTCTAGCTAAGAATGTGATAGTTACTCTTTTCACCAGATTAAAAAAAATGTCTTCATTAGAGTATGTTGTATTTCCTTTCCTCTCTATAATGTTTGATGAAAATTCTCTGTATTTCCTCTTTATTATTATTATTTTTTAGTGCACAGATGATTTCAATGCAAAGATTGTGTCTGTGCTAGATGTTCAGAGGCCTCTAAATGTCCATAATTTCTCCTCTGTGTCTATGTATGTGTGTATGCGTAGACTACTCATGAAGAGTATAGCTATTTTTAAAGTAAAGACTTGTTTTCCTGTGTGTGTATTATTCCATGCAACTTTATTCCTTATAAACAGTTGTGTCTGTAGGATTACAAAATATCCCCAGGAAAATTTGTTTATAATCTTAAGAAGAGTTCTGTTGTTCCAGATTCATTTAGGAGAGTTAATCCCAACTGAGAGAGTTACCACTAATACATTTGTCATTTCTAAACTAGTTTGGAATATCTGTCCAAGTGGATTTCAGTTTAAAGAATTTTGACAGTCAGAAAATAGGCTGCTTAAATGAATTAGCAATTGTAGTAAAGAGAAAATACTTGTTTTAGTATAAAATTCAGTATTTCATAGAGAATTCAGTTTAATAAATCATTTATATAAAATATTAGTTCAAAAATAGAGTTCATAGTATTTTTAGTTTTTTTTTTTTCTTTTCAATAACTCTTATGAGGCAAGTAGGACATATGTCAGCATCTTTATGGAAAAGGAATCTGGGATTCAGATGAACTGAGTAACTTATCTAAAAGTACACAGGGAGATGCTGTGGGAGGTTGTGGGAGGAAGAGTGTCAGAGATCAATCCTACTACCTTTCTAGATTTAGTAGTTTTTTTTTTTTTCTTCCCATTCTTATTCTTTTGGCATTGGAGTACAGTAAGGAAAAAAAAGGGGGGGGGGTCTTCATTTACAACACCAAGGACATAGTCAATGACTCAAGCAGCAGTTACCGTACCCTTGTGATATATAATTCAAAAATAAATTTGTCATAGAAGTTAAGAAAAAGGGTAATTGACATGGCTAGAAAATCTTTTATGTCAGAGGGATGATTTAATGGTGGGAGTCTGGACACTAATGCTCTGACAGTATGGACATTTTCAATGAAAAGAAGAATTAAATAAAAACAGAACAAGGATTACTTTTGAACTGAAATGTGTGAGAAAACTGAAGATGTGACAAGTTGCTTGCATGGGTGGATGAGATCCACAAGTTGCTTAGGGAGTGCAAAACCATACTGATGATATGGTTCTTTCACAGAGCTGACAGGAACCAAAAGTGTGACTGCAGGCATGAGAAATTGATTGTAACTTGACACAGGAAGTTGGGAACTAAAATAGCATTTTGGCAAAAAAACAACAACAACAGCAACAAAACCCCAAAAAACCACAGGAAGTTAGTCATGCAGAGGGGAGCACCCCCTCAGTAGACAGTATGAGAAACTGGACAAATGCGATCTCTGAATCACACAGATCCAGGTTTCCATTCTAGTTCAGTTAGTTGCAAGATGGATGAAACTGGACAAGTTTTAATATATAAAGAACTTATTGCACTCAACAACTAAAGAACAAAAATAATCCAATCAAGAAATAGATAGAAGACATGAACAGACATTTCTGCAAAGAAGACCTCCAAATGGTCAAGGGACACATGAAAAAGTGCTCAACCTCACTCAGCATCGGGGAAATATAAATCAAAACCACAGTGAGATATCACCTCACACCAGTCAGAACGGCTAAAATTAACAAGTGAGGAAACGGCAGGTGTTGGCGAGGATGCGAAGAAAGGGGAACCCTCCTACACTGTTGGTTGGAATGCAAGCTGGTGCAGCCACTCTGGAAAACAGCATGGAGATTCCTCAGAAAGTTGAAAATAGAGCTACCCTATGATGCAGCAATCGCGCTACTGGGTATTTACCCCAAAGATACAAATGTAGTGATCCGAAGGGGCACATGCACCTGAATGTTTATAGCAGCAATGTCCACAATAGCCAAACTATGGAAAGAACCTAGATGTCCATCAACAGATGCATGGATAGAGAAGATATATATCTATATAGATATCTAAATATCTATATATTTAATGCACCCATCAAAAAAACCCCTGAAATCTTGCCATTTGCAACCACTTGGATTGAACTAGAGAGTATTATGTATGCTAAGCGAAATAAGTCAATCAGAGAATGACAATTATCGCATGATCTCACTGATATGAGGGATTTAAGAAACAAGACACAAGATCATAGGGGAAGGGAGGGAAAAAATCAAACAAGATGAAACCAGAGAGGGGGATAAACCATAAGAGACTCTCAATTTCAGGAAACAAACTGAGGGCTGCTGGAGGAGAGGGGAGGTGGGTTGGATGGGGTGGTTGAGTGATGGATATCGAGGAGGGTATGTGCTACGGTGAGTGCTATGAATTGTGTAAGACTGGTGAATCATAGACCTGTGCTATAGACCCTGAAAAAAATAATATATGTTAATAAAAATTAAAATAAATTTTAAAAAGACTATTTCCAGTGGAAATTGTAACACTAGCTTCACAAGGGTCGAGATGGGGCTGCCGGAGACAAATTCCCAACAACGTTCCTATCACACTGATACTGTTGGTGGCCATAAATGGTTGTTGCAATTTTATTTATCATTATCGCCAGCAGCGTCACCACAGCTACTCTCAGCATGCTCATCCGGTACAGGTGCACTCTATGAGGTTGTCCCTCATTCTCCAAGATGGAAAGAAAAGTTAAATTCAGATATATAAGCATGAATATCACTTCACCCCTTCACCTTTTCATTGAGAAGTTTGTTCTTGTAATTCAAGTGAACTTGCATTTAAAACATTTTAACACATTTTTGGGACGCCTGGGTGGCTCAGTTGGTTAAGCAGCTGCCTTTGGCTCAGGTCATGATCCCAGCATCCTGGGATTGAGCCCCACATCGGGCTCCTTGCTCGGCAGGGAGCCTGCTTCTCCCTCTGCCTCTGCCTGCCACTCTGTCTGCCTGTGCTTGCTCGCTCTCTCTCCCTCTCTCTCTGACAAATAAATAAATTAAAAAAAAAAAGAAACCATTTTAACACATTTTTAATAAAATGTGATGGCATCATTACATTTTTTTTTCAATGTGCATGTATTTGCACACTTACATGCTTACGGAGTTGGCTGAAATCATGCTCATCTGATATAAAGATTAGTTGTTTTCATTTTTATTTTCAGTTTCATTTTGCTGTTCTTTATCTTCACTATTCTGTATTTATCCTCCTCCCTCTTACATAATTTTTTTTTTTTTTTTTTTTTTTTTTTGAGAGAGAGAGAGAGCTAGAAAGCAGGGAGGGGCAGAGGGAGAGAGAGGATCTTAAGCAAGTTCCATGGAGCCTGACTCAGGGCTCCATCTCAAGACCCCAAGATTATGAACTGAACTGAAATCAGGAGTAGGATGCTTAATTGACTGAGTCACCCAAGCACCCTTTACATAATTATTGTTATTATAGTTACTATTATTCTGCATTTGGCTTGCCAGTGTATAGACACTAAAAATTCAAACTCTGTCTTTCTTATCTCTTAACATTCACTTTATTGAGGCTTACTTGTTCTTTTATTTAATTCCTCCATGGGAAATCCTCCACCCATTTATGGGGAGCATAAAATCATTTTGAATCTTAAAAAAGTTTTTTTGCAGTTTGGTTTTTCCTTTTGCCTGTGTTTTCTTTCTGAATCCACTGGTGTATTGAAGTGCTATTAGCCAATTGATTATTTCTAAATCTATGTAAATATTTACATCTCTATTTAGGTGGAGGTCTGACTTCTGTTGATGTGTGAATGGATAGGGTGTTTAACCTTACAGGTTTTCACTTAAGATTAATGACTTTCGTTTGCTTTCTGCCTCACTACCACATTCAAACCATGCTCACCTCCATCCTCAAAAATATATTCTCTTCATTTCTTCAGTGGACCTGTGGAGCTACCTCTGCTTCTCTTTTACATGTATCTCACCAGAGTCTTCTCCAGGCAGAAGGTTCACAGTAAGTTTTTGTTCCTGTTTTGGTTAAAAAATGTGTATTCTCATTTATAAAAGGTAAATGTTTGTTGCAGTAGAGATTAGTCACAGTTACTATGAAAAGAGAGCAAACAGAGATATGTATTGTAAAGTCAGCCTACCTAATTTTTGCCTTTGGGAGAATTTAATTGATTTATTCAATACCATTTTATAGACTTTCTTGACCATAGCACTAGTATAGGGATTTTATGGTGGGGGATAGGGGGAGGGAGGAAATACAGCTTTCTTTCACAGCTTTTAAATGTATCCTAACTCACTTAGTTTATAAAGACAGTTCAAAGAGCATTGTTTATGACGGGTGGCTTTTTTCCCTGGGATGTAAAATCATCCGTTTTCTCTATAACATATTGATCATGAGCACATTGCACTGCATCTACTAGAAAAAACTTTAGTTTTCCATTTTCAAAAAGTATGTTGAATTGGGTATTCAAATTTTTATCTCATGACATAGAGATACGGGCATAGCACAATTAGGATCTTGTTCCCAAGAAAGTCTACAGGATGATAAGAACATCAATTTAATTACCTATAGCAAATCTAAAATAAATCATAAACAGATGCTTTAAAACATGATTTCTGGTTCTCACCATCAGAGTTCCTAACCTAATGGTGCTAGAGTATAGTGGGGTTATCAGAATTTAAAAAAACAATGCCCAGATGAGATATGGATAAAACCACTGCCAAAACCCAAAACTAAAGAAAATCAGAAAGAAATGAGACTGGCTGGGGTTTAGAAGTTAGGAAAAGCTTTAATGGAGAATGGTTACTTGGACAGGATTTTGAAGGATGACTTTGATAAGAGGACAGACAGAAAAGGAATAGTCTTCCACTGAGTCCAGCAAAGTCAAAATCTTCCAGTTTTTTGATATATTACTGTATTAATCAAATTAATTAATAATTAATTTTATAATAATAATAAATAAATTAAAAACTGGTTAATTAATAAAAATTAATTAACCAGGTTGCCATAACAAAATACCACAAACTGGGCATTGTAAGCCACAGGGTTTTATTTTCTCAAAGTTCTACAGGCTATAAATTTATGATCAAGATGCCAGTTTGTTCCAGATGAGGATTATTCCCTTGAGTTGCTGTGTGCTCACATGGCCTTTTCCTTGGTATGTGTCGTGAGAGAGATTGAGAGGGAGAGAGAAAGAGAGTGAGGGAATAAGTTAGTTCTCTAGTGTTTCTTATAAGGGCATTAATCCTATCATATCAAGGCCCCACTCCTATAACCTTATTTAACCATAATTACATCTTTAGTGGCCCTAGCTCCAAATATAGTCACACTGGGGGACAGGACGTCAATATGTAAATTTTGGATCGACACATTCAGTCCATAACAATTACCAAAAAAGAACGTGTGTGATGACTTGTGCTGACTCCTTCCCTTCTCTTCTCATTCTTTCTATTACTTTCAATTCCAAATTTTTTTTTCTTCCTTTTCTCTCAGTTTCCAGTTTTCTCCAAATAATCATTGAGAACTTGCATGCACTCTTTAATTCCCATCCCTCTTTTTCTCCTTTGTAAATAATGCTACAATAGACACAGGGGTGCATGTATCCCTTCATTAGTAATGAAGCCAAGACATGAATCTAGGTATTCTAGCATTCAAACAATGCAGTTTGACTACACTGTGATTACATTGAACACACACACACAAAAACACACACACACTGGACTTTTTTTAAAAAATATTTTAAAAAAAGATTTTATTTATTTTTTTGACAGAGAGACCACACGTAGGCAGAGAGGCAGGCAGAGAGAGATGGGGGGAAGCAGGCTCCTCGCTGAGCAGAGAGCCCGTTGTGGGATTCGATCCCAGGACCCTGAGATCATGACCTGAGCTGAAGGCAGAGGCTTAAACCACTGAGCCACCCAGGTGCCCCACACACTGGACTTTTAAAGGTTAAAAAAAAGGCCAAAAAGAAAACATTCACTAGTTAAGTCCCTGTTAAGTTTGAGTAACCTGCAACAGAACCCGGTACAAATTTGAGGAACACATTTCCATCACCCTTAAATGCTGTTATCTGCTTTTATAAAAATCATTTCATTTCATGGTGGTGGTTAAAATAAAAAGCTCTTTCTTGCATATCTATGAACAAAAATTGAGACCATACAGTGGGATAGGGAAGCAAAATCATTTTCAGTGGTATTTTTATTTAGTTTTTTAATCCTTGAAAAGGTTCATCCATATTAGGTCTGTGTGCTTAGGTAATTTTGGACAGCTCCACAGTTCTAGTTGTCAACAGCTAGGCTAGGATTTCTTTGGTTAATGAGGTGACTCCTCTCATCACATGAGTAATTGGCACAACAAAGTTCTCTGTGACCATCTGACTGTATAACTTGACATTGAGTGATAAGTACATTTACTACAGAATAAGCTAAAGGTTAAATCTCATAAATCCAGGATTTCCTCTCTTATGTAAGCATTAAAATAAATAAATACATACATATATACACATATATGTATGTATATATATATATGTATATATGGCTTTTTTGGCTGAATTATCCACATAATTGCCTCAATTCTTCATATCGTGAGTATGAAATATTACCTTGTAATTCTTACATTAACTTGTCTTATTGCTGAACTAACATTCCAATACTTCTTAAAGTGTAAGGTAGCTGTGTGGCTTTAGCAGGTTAAATTAAAATGCAATTAAAAAAGTAATAATTCTCATTCTGACAGGAGCAGTGTAACAGAGATGGTACTGTATGAGAACATTAAATTTTACGGGAATTAAAAAAAAAAAAGAAAGACTCCTACTTCTCTAGCAATCCTACTGCATTAGTCTTTACCACATTGCTAAACATTGCTTTAGCTTTCCACTTTAATAGTGGCAAACGCTGAGGTCTGACACGAAATAGGCTATTTCATCTGAGATGGTTTAAGCTGGCCTAAGGAGTGACAGGAGAATATAGCAAGCAGTCAGCGCTAATGACAGCATACCATTTTTATAGACTAAAGGTCCAGCCATGAATTTCAATTATAGAGTGTCAGGATGCCCAAATGCAGGTACCTGATAACAAGTCGGAAGCTCACAGTTTCTGTAAGGCTCCTGTAGAATTTCAATAAAGCTCTTAGCCCTTAGCACAGCCTTTTTAATGCCTTTTTTTTTCTTTGCCAGAAGCCAAGAGATGTAATCTTTTCTGAGCAACCCCATCTATAGCACCCTTCAGCCATCGTGTTGCAATAGCTAAATGAAGCATGCCTTTCTAACATATGGGCTTCCCCTGTGGCTCATCTTCCAATGTGTTTGGGAGTGACACAGAGAGTGGGCATAGATTTTCATCTGCAACGTTTAAATGGAGTTTTCCAAAAATGTATTATTAGCTCAGCAGTAGCGGTGGGTCCATGATGACCTGATAAGGCCATTTTCCTGCCAAATATTTGAATAGGTTGGAGGAAAAAAGTAATTTTAAGAGACCACACTACTCACTTGAGAAAGAACAAGTGATGATTTATGGTCAAAAAGTAGTAAATATCACTGATTCTATTAAGTTTACTTCCTATATTACTCCAGGGAATTGTTAGGAAAGGCAAAATGAGAGCAATCAATGAATTCCATCTTTTTATGTTGAAATAAATGATAAATGGGTTGAGTTTACCATCCATTTCGGTTAATATTTTTTATTATGACATGCCCAAAAGACAACTTTTTAGATTTTCCTCCCTGAACTTGCTTTTCCTGCAGTGTTTCTTAAGTGGGTTGTAGGCACCTCCTTTCAGATGCTAATGACAAAAGAACTGGATTCCTTCCTGCCTTTTTTTCCCCCCTCTTAGACCCCATAACAACCCAACAACAACCCAGCTGGAAATTCTGTTGGCTCTATCTTTAAGAAATAACTGGAACCAAACAATTTTCCTCACCTTCACTGTCACCACCATGGTACCAACCACCATGTTTAGATGTATGGTTTTCTGCAATAACCATCACACAAGCCTCTCTACTTCTACTCTTGTCTCATCCCAACTCTGCTTCTCTTTCTCTTTCCAACACAGCAAAAAGTGGTCCTCTGAACATTTTATATATATACATATATGTATATATTGTATATATATGTACACACACACACACACACACATATATATAAAATAATATACATACAAATATATATATATATACACACACACAAGCTCTGCATTTACCCATCTTTCTCATGTTAATTCTCAGCAAGGTGAAATGGAATTCAAAGAAAAGGAATATATATATGTATACATATATATATTCATATGTATATGAGAGAGGAGACTCCACTATGGAATTCACATGTTCCTCTAATATCTCAAACTTATTAATTATATTTATTATAAAATCATTCTCTGACAGAGTGCTGACAATACTGACTTCATTTTTTGGTCGTCTGGTTCATATTCACACCATGACCTCTCTTGGGGCTTTACGTTCTTCCCCCTTAGAGATTTATAAAGTGCCTTTGAAATGCCCACCAAGACCAGAATGGGGGACACTTGCTTAGGTCTCCCATGCATCTGTTAGGGATAATATAGTCTTTTTTCTTTCTGATGAACAGGTGGTATTTCAGGTTCAAATTAAAGGTTAGCTGTCAATGAGGTGCATGCAAACCATCTGGGGGTGCATGCAAATCCTTTGATCTCACTACAGTGCCCTTCTGCACATCCTCTTGCTCTATAAAATCTGTGGACCAAGGTCTGATCTTGGGAGATAAGAGCAGCATGGTGTCTGGAACACAAACTGCCTCATTGCCCCATCAGTAAGATGCCCTAAATAAAACTGTAAAACTGTATGGAGTAGCTTACTTTGTCTTCCGGTCTCAAAGTGCTTTCTCAACTGGGGGGATACTTTACTGTCTCTTCATCATCTTCTAGTTAGATCAATATATGAATCATCTGTAGTCCATCATTTGATTCTGAATTTTTGTTTTACATGCTTTGTGAGTTTTTTATTATACTTTTAATTGAAAGTATAGAGACTCTGGATGGTATTATCTACTTCAAAGAAGACTATACTTCTTTTCTGGCTGGCAGATAGAGTACCAGTTACATATTGTGATGCCTCTGTGCTTGGTCTCTGACTTTATTCAAGATGGTGGACCAGAATTTTGCTCTCATGTCTAGGGTTGTTTAGATTTGCTGTGTCCCTTTCACATTTGGAGGGTTTGAACTCCCACCTTCCTCTTCTCAGAACATATGACTCCTGAAACCTCCCAGGTGTTGTTTTATTCTGGTTTTCTTGGTCTTGCCTTGTGTTCGAGCACCTCTGGAATTTGATAATTCCTTAAGGGAATATTAGACAAAAAATTTTTGTCTCACTTCTTTCCCATCTTCTTCTCTCAAAAATTTTGCCACTTTAGTTCTAGTTCATTTGTCAATTCAGAACTCTATTCTCTGTTCTCCTTGAGTTCCATTTCATCTTGCTGGGCCTTGGCACAAACTTTTGAAGAAAGACAGATAAATGTGGAACTTATGTTGTTATAGTTTTTTCTCAAGAATTTCAGCTCCTCATGTCCTGCCTCAAATGGCTATTCCCTAATGTGTTTAAGCAGGTTTATTTGAAAATTGAATTGTGTCCAGCATATGTGTTAATTCTAAGGGTAGGGTAAGTAGAATTCAAGTTACTCCTCCAAGGCCAGCCCTGGACATTCAGTTCTTCCTGATTTTATTCTGATATTAACATTTTTTGCTTCACCATTTCAATGGCTTTTACTGTCCATACCCTCTCTGTTCCTCTCTCATGCCATATTTAGAAACCACGCATATTCAAGAAGCTAGAGATCAAATCTGTTTAACAGACTCTCAGTGTTCCACTTATTTCCACCTTATTAACTCTGTTTGGAAATGTGTATTGCATTAACAATTTACATCCTATAATAATGACACTTTATGATGAATTATAAGAGTACTGACAATAAAAATGTGAACTTTCCTCTAAATGTTTTAAAAAACAAGAATAACATCAACCAAAACTGTTCTCAGTGTATCCTATCTACTAATTTGTCCTCTTTCCTTGAGGCCCTTGACACACCAGGAAGAAAATAGGAAGTGTTAGTACAATATATAGGCCAGGGAGGTGTAAAATATCCACAGGCATGAATCTTGTGATCTAATATATCTGAACCTAACTGTGTAAATACCTTGTCTTTTAAACTCATTCAATAATGTTCATTTATTTTCAGATAAGCATGTTCCAACATAACACAAATAAAACAAAGCAAAAGCTGATCTCTTCATCTCAATGCTGTCCTTTTTTTTTTTTTTTGTATTTTTGAAAAAAATATCTTTTTAGAGAATTCTGCCTTTTCAATGTTATCTCTGTAGATTTTAACATATAACCCCTACTGGATGTCCAAGAGCAAATTTCAACAATGAGCCTCATATTGTATAATCAATTTGCATGCATTTATAATTTCATCAGAATATTAATGTTTTGAATATCGCTGTTATTCACATTTTTTCAGGGTCCCTGGTTCCTACAGGCAAATTATAAATATGATTACTAATGGTTTCAAAAGCTACATAGCTGCCATGTTTCCTATATTTGGCTTTGTAAAAAACTAAAAGTCTGATTGTATATTCAATTGAATCACTTATTCTCACTCCAAGTTTCTGGTATAAGAATTTTTCTCTTCTTCCCAAATTATTACATAACTCTTCCTCTTTGACATGTAGAATTCGCATTGATAATGAGTCTTAATGAGAATTTAATTCATGACAGCTTTTGTGAACTTAAGTATAGGTAATAATACATAAGTACAAAAAATGAATAATTTAAAACTTTAAAATTCCAAAGCACTTGAAAATGTTGTTGTGGAACTTGTTACTTAATTTTGGGCATGGCCAAATACTAATAGTACCCATTATATGCAGCTCTGAACTTTGTGTAGAAGTGAAATAATCATCTGGGAATACTGTACCCAAAGTAATTATTAACTAGTTGCTCTTACCTTTCTTCTAGTTTCTGCATGACTTAGTTATTCATCTTTTCCTTTGCAATTTGTCTTGCTTTGTGTCCCCTAGAAATTGGTATTTTATTCTTTCATTTCCATAATTTCCATCTAGCTTGCACATTCCCCAAAATGCATGCTTGTAAATTGTGGTGCATATCTGCTTGCAAACTTTCAGTGTTTTCACTCTTAAATAATTTCAAAGAGACCCTAGGTAATTTTTTTTTTCCTACTTGGTTTATTTTAAATGTTCTCAGGCAAAGTGGTCTTTAGGCCTTAAACATTTTCACCGAATAAAATTAGGTATATAGTATACTTGAATGTTTGTTTCTAATGTCAAATAATTCATGTTTGTCGTTTTATTTTTTTTAAGATTTTTATTTATTTATTTGTCAGAAAGAGAGAGAGAGAGCGGGCGCAAGTATAAGCACATAAGCAGGCAAAGTGGCAGGCAGAGGCAGAGAGAGAAGCAGGCTCCCTGCCAAGCAAGGAGCCTGATGTGGGACTTGATCCCAGGACCCTGGGATCATCACCTGAGCTGAAGGCAGTGGCTTAACCTACTGAACCACCCAGGGTATCATTTTAGATAGCTATATATCTCTTTAAAGAACCATAGTAGGCTTGGATAAAAAACTGTACTCTAAACAATCTGATATTTCTCTCAGAAATTTGACAAATAAATTAACAGATAAAATTGGCATGGTTGGTGTTGTTTATATCTTAGATTTGGGAATTTGATTTTTTTGTCCAAGTCCTGGCAAAAATATTGTGTAATAGGAAATGTAGTCTTCTAGATATTATGAACATATTTCTAATAAGCTTCCATATTAATAGGGGAATTGTGTGTGAACATGTTTATCTGAGAAAAGGTTTACTGGGAAGAAACCCTGCTATCTGCTGCGAGGAAAAATTGGAAGATTTGCTGGAAATTTAACATTTCATTCAAATGAAGATATTCTGGTCTGTGCAATTGAAAACTAAAATGTCTTAACCATTACTGTCCAGCGAAAAACCCATAACTGAAACTAGAGGAATAATTCCACTGTGTTCCAATCAGGATACACCATTCATGATCATGTCAAGAAGAACAATACTGCTTTTTAAAAATTTTCATATTTCTGGATTAAGAACAAGACAATCTGGATTCAAATTCCTATAAAACGCATGTGTGCACGTGCGTACACAGACACATTATAGGTATTTGGACAAGGTATGTTCACTGCCAAGCCTCTTAAAAAAAAAAAGCTTAAAAAGTTGAAATTTATTAACCTTCATCAGTGGGTAAATGGATGGATAAATCTTGTTTTTTTGACATTATGAAACATTATTAGTAAATAAAAATAAAATTATAAATTATAAAATCTGCATTCACAGAAAATTGATATGAAGTTGCAGGTTTGAAAATAGGTCTATATGTTTGTTTTTAGTACTTCTGTCTTCTCCTTCCAGGATTCAGATGACCTGGAGTGGGGGAGGGAGGTGGCCTCACTCACTGCTGAACAGTGCGAATGCCTTGACCTTCCACCAGTCCTCTTCTGGTGCCAGCCCCGTGGGGAGAAAAGGGTGCTTCACTACTGCCAAGGTGGGAGTGGACCTCTCATCTCCCCCACATAGTCTCCACTGTCAACATAGGGGTGAAGGTGTCATTGTTACTAGATAAAGATGAAAACACTGGCAAAATTCTCAGCTTTCTCTATCATCATCCCTGCAGAAGGGTTGGGACAACTCCTTTCAGTCTGGAAGAGTGGAAGTCTAGGCTTTTCATTTTGCTGAGGGGGGAATGGAGGTAGAACCATAGTGTGTGTGTTTGTGTGTGCTTGTGTGTGTGTGTGTGTGTGTGTGTAGTACTGCAGTGTCTAAATGTTTTCTCTCTTGCTGGGCTGTTTCCCTTTCTTGGTAGACTGGGTAGAAGGAATAGACTTTTGTTGAGTCTTTTTTCCTTCCTTTCATTTTCTTTTCCCTGCGTGTGTGTGTATGTGCATGTGTGTGCATGCATTTCCATGTCACTAGCACCCTTAGTTCCCTGTCTTAGATGCATAATGCAAAATGAAACTCATCAGCCTGTCATTACTTTAGTCCTAAAATCCCTCACCTGTGTGCCTTCTTTCTACCTTTGAGAATCCTTTTATCATGTGTTTTACATATTATATGCAGTGTCTGGTTACACCTCCTGGAAAGAATAAGGAAAAGTACATCTCCATCTTCCTAGAGTCAGAAGGTCAAGTATTTTGACTTTCCATTTGGAATACCCAGATACCAAGGTAACTCACGTCCCCTGTCTATTAGCACTCACCAGATTACTCTTGCCCTTTCAAAAAAGTCTTTCTGTCCACAGCAGCCGCTCTTAACTGGAAGAGGACTTATTTTTAAATTAATTTTAAAAATAGATATATTTAACAATATTTGCTAGAAAGAGATTATGGCTGCATACCTATTTGCTGCTTTTTGGTTGTTTTTTTTTATGAAAGATACTCCGGACACATCCAGATACATGACCTCGTGTTTTGGTTCTCAGAATTGCAAACCCGAATCAATTTGTTACTTTCTAAATTGCAAAAGTTTGCTACTGCTTAAGACATTTTTATTTAAAATAATGGCTAGTATTAATGGGATTTTTAAGTTTTTATAACTTACAGAAGCATATTTTATGCCTAAGTTGAAAGACCTGATTTAATAGTTACTTATTTCCAAAATCAGCCAGCTAAGGCATTTAAATGGGAGATATCAGCTATTACATATAAGCCTTGTTAGTCAAACCAACACAATTCAATAACTTCACAATTTCTATTGTACCATCCATTATCTATTAGTTTCTAAATGAGATGATTAGATAGCATGGGCTGTTGGTTAGAAGAAAGATAATGAGAGTTCCTGAGAGAGCAAATATTCTCCTGAATTACATTATCAAAATATTAGATCATTTAAAAGAAGTATTAGAAAACTTACTTTTGTTTCCTATTAGGCAATAAGATATTTTATGAACTTAAAACTATTTTGGGGCACTACAAGCTTAGAATTGAATTTTACATGAAGATTCTAAAAATACTCCTTCAACCTCAAAATTATACTTGAGAAAATCCTGAGGGTGGGGGGAAGCCAACACATTCTAGAACATAACATTACATGCAAAACTTGTGAGCAGCCCATTCTTAAATCTGAGATGTTTTTCAACTCAATGTAAAGACAATACAGACTGGGCAAAAAGAAAATTATCAACAACAAAGTCCTTTTCCCTACATTTTGTTAAATTCTTCAATATTCAATCAACATTCAAAGAGAAATAAAGTGGCTTTGTTGAGGTTGGCAGTTACTCATGCTTAAAAAATATGCAACCCTTACAAATAAAACATAATAGGATTAGGTGCTTACAGAAAATGCTTTAAATCTTAATCTGTTTGTTTCTCTAGCAATTTTTACTCTACAAGTCCAGTGACAGCCTGAAAGAAGTGGGCTGCGGTTTTTCTCCCCAGTACCCTAAAGCAAGCGGATAAAGGGGGATCTGCATCCGGGGTCCATTGCTAAAAAGTATTCATCCAGATATATCTGTCTCAATCAACAGTGGTAACCCAAAGAATGGAATCCAACAAACAAAACCTTGAAAATAAGGGAAAGAGAGATTGGTACTCAGAAAACAAATGTACTTTTGTAACCGATATGCTGGGACTCAAAGTACATTTTAAGGTGTGTCATTTTAGGAGAACAGAAAATGAAGAGGAGTTCATGAAATTATCATACATGATAGAGAAATAGGGCTCAGAGAAAAAACAACATGCTCTTCTAGCTTAGAAGAAAGAAGAATGATGCCTGAGCCAGATCTGCTCACCACTACACCCATTCTGCCCACAGGCTTCAGTAGGCTAGGATTAGGCACCCACTTAATTAAAAATGAGTAACAAGACTTGAGAGGGCTGGAGAATGAGGGATAGCATAAGACTTATGACAAGCTTCTACAATAGAAATGAGTCTTTGAATTCAGAAAAAGCACACTTTTGCAGAAAATTTACTATACAAACAGGAATAAATTGTGGAAAGTAAATTATTATCATAGAGCATAAAAAGAGTATTTTGATACTGAAATATTAATGCATATTGGAGGCAATTGGAGCATAAATGTCTTGACTTTATCTGGAAAGAGCACTGAAACCAATTAAATATAGGTTACCCCAAAATAATTTATTTTCAGTGAAAGTCCATATTAAGCCAATTCACAAGCAAACCGTTTTATGAAGATTTACCCATATGAAATTGGACCCGTGGAATATAAAAATTCACATGATAATATTCATTCAACACATATGCATTGATTATTTTATGCTAGGTCAGACAGTGGTAGACACTGATTAATCAACAAGAGACAGGATACAACACCTATGAGAGGCAGGGTGATATAGGTTTAAAATCTAGGAGACAGAAGCCTGAATTTACAATCTGGTTCTGTCATGTGCTTTGCTATTGTGACTAAGGAGAAATTATTCATTATCTTCGTTAATTTAGTTATTAGATCCTCATTTAAATATATTAAATAAGTAAGTCCTAGTTATTCATTTGTAAAATAGCAGTAATTTTACTTAGATTATTGGATATTAAGCTTATTTGTTGTATATATATCTATATATCTGTATATGGCTAGTCATATATATGATAATCCATATTACATGATTATACAAGACTATACTTAATTAGTCATATATGTGTGTATATGATTGTATAATCATCTGTAAAACAGAGATAATTATATGTATATTAATTTTCCAGATGTAGGTGTGTAGACACATATATATGTATTTGTGTTTGTGCATATATACACATAAGAAAAAGTTAGACTTGTATTCACCATGTTACACATGCATGGAAATATGTGATGATCATTATAAATTAACATTGTACCAGCTTGTAGAATGAATAGAATGTATAAATACAAATTTTTAATGTAAGGATTTTGAATTTTTATGGGTCTAGTCTTAGGTGGGGTCAGAGGGTATCACTTTGTTGGGGTAGTATGAAATGGTATCCTGGAGTTGGAAATACTTTGACTCATTACTGGCTTAAGGTTCTCTAAATGGGAAAGAGGAAAAAGAACATTATTAAATAAATAATGGGTATGAGATATGAGAAAAGGGTACTAAGCTCAGTAGGACTCATAATAAGGCATCCAGGAGAGAAAAATTGGACTTCAGTCTACAATGATCATTAGTGGCAAATTGTAGATGCTATTATATTCCTTTTGAAGTGATTTGAGATTTTTTATTTTATTCTGCAGAGTGATTAGAGTATTTAATCAGTTAAGCACCAGTTAAAACTGATTTACACCACTTTCTTACCTGGAAACAAATTTATTCCAAGCTTTAAAAGATAGACTTAAAGTTTCTCCTTACTGCAAAGAACTAAAGAAGTTTCTATCTAGAAAGATCTTCAGCGATCATGCAGGCCCATAGTCTCTTAGACAATGGTTTCCTCAATACTGGAGAATACACTTTATTTGAATTTTTATTTTTCAGCAGCCAAAACAATATAATATTTACTTACGAAATACATGTTGAATGGATTCAAGTTTTTAAGCACTTGTTGTTTAAAAGCCCTAACACTTTACATGAATCATTTCAAAAACTGAGACAGAGATACTAAAGAAATGCAGATGGCTCCCAACTTACTGTGGTTCTACTTATGATGACTGATGTTATGATGGTGCGAAAGTAACATGTATTCAGTAGAAATCATACTTCAGATGCTGAATTTTTTTCTTTTCCCAGGGTAGTGATATGCTATACTTTACCTCTAGTGATTCTGGGCAGCTCTCAGTCAGCCACATGGTCATGAAGGTAAACAACTTATTTACAACCATTCCATACCCATACAACCACTCTATTTTCATTTTTGGTACAGTATGCAATACATTACATGAGATATTCAAAACTTTATTGTAAAGTAGGCTTTGGGTCAGATGATTTTTACCCAACTATAGGCTAATATAAATGTTCTAAGCAAGGTTAAGTCAAGCTAGGCTAAGCTAGGATGTCAGGTAGATTAGGTATATTAAGTGCATTTTCTTTTCTTTTTTTTTTTTTTTTTTGTTTGCTTGTTTGTTTGTTTGTTTGAGAGAGAAAGAGGATGCATGCGTGCATGAGCAGTGGTGGGAGCAGAGAAGTGGGGCAAAGGGAGAGAGAGACTCTGAAGTAGGCTCCACACCTAGCACAGAGCCCTACTCAGGGCTCCAACTCATGATTCTGAGATCAAAATAAAGAGTCCGACGCTTAACTCACTGAGCCACCTAGGTGCCCCTTACATGCATTTTTGATTAACAATGTTTTCAACTTACGATGGGCTTATTGGGACATCACTGGTTTAGCTATCTTCTTCACGGAATGTGTGCTTTTATATATGATCATACTGATTAAATGATAAATGGGGAATCAAGACTCTTGAGAAAGAGGCAGTTGAGTCAGAAATATATAGAGCTCAAAAGGCAAGGTTGGGGTGGGACAAATTCTGAATTGGTCACTACCCAGTAAAAGACCTTTATATCCTCTCTAGTTTCAATAGTCGATGTACTTTGGCAATTTTTTTCCTATTAGGTATGGATAATCCACTTTAATCATTGTTTAAAGTTAGTGCCAGATCTTGTAAGCTCCAATGCTATTGTCAATTTTCAATGTGTGTGTGTGTGTGTGTGGCTTTTTTTTTGAAGATCATTGGGCAGCAAGAAATGTCCACTTCTGTTTCTGGCAGTTGGGACAGACATCATGATAAATGTGAGATGCTGAAGGAGTGTGTTCAGATCACAAGAGAAATGAATTTGGGGGTACTTTAGGACTCACTAGTCTTTATTTATTTCCCAGGTTGACAAAATGTTCTTTGAATCAACATTTTTCTTCTGTTACCCATTCTCCCTCACTTGCTCTTACTCTTGCCTGAATTCATCAGACATTTATACATCCCTGCCGAACAGCCAGAGCTGTGTTAGATACGGGGAGGGATGATAAGTAGAGTCCCTATAATGGAATGGGTGGATATAGGAATAATAAGCAAATTCTCTGTAGCTATTTAACAAATTCAGCAACATTGGCTTTTACCGTACCTTGAGAATCTGTTAACTTCTCTCAACAGAACATAGCCCAAGCTTCTCTTTGAGGTATTTCTATCATGAATTCCACTGAATTTATCCTTTGAAATCTCTGTGTTTTGCCTAATTGCCACTATGATTCTGCTTCATTGTTCTTAAAAAAAAAATAGTAGTTTTCTGTGACCATCAGGTAAAGGGGTAGGACTTTTAGCATAGTAGTCCATTCCTCCTGAATTTTAATGCCTCCAGTTCATGTTTTTTACTGTTCTCTGGTGAGCAAGGTTTTCCCATGCAAATGGATTGTAATACATTAAGTCAATGTGTGGTTAAGATGTGAGATGAAATAGAGGACACAGAACGTGAAGAATCAGGATAATTTATTTCTATGTGTGTCCTTGGGCAGGCTGGAAAAGTTACCTAGGTATCTGTTTCTCCGTCTGTAAAATGAGAGTAACCAACGCTTTCCCTGTTTGTCCCATGGACATCAATTAAGAAAAGGTTGTGAAGTATGATTTCATAGTGCAACCCCAGTATCTAACATGATGAGTGTCACTGCATTTATGCTTTAAAAGTCCATGTTGAATAAATGACTAAAGAAATACTTTGATAAGTATAAAATACTGTACTGTACACACATAACAGATTATTAGCACTTTATTTATTTAAAGCTTGTGTATTTAGGGGTGTTCAGAAAACTGGAAAGATAGCCTCTCATACCTTCCTTTTCAGGTTGGTAAATGGATATTAAATCAGTTCAAGGGTAAGAATGCTATTACGCAATGAGGATTGAAGCTCTGGGAACTGATATTCATGCATGGAGGTTCTCACACTAGCCAGGGGCATGGCACCTTCATGCATCAAAATAATGGAACAATGCTGACAATAATGAAGATGAATGGCATGATTTTAGGCATTGATAGACTTGTATTTTCAACCATGAAATGTAGGTGATCCAGAGTGTAAGCCAATGCCTCCTGAAAATTATTCAAAAATTACACATCTAATTATATAGGAAACAACTGTATACACTTATTTGGGTATATGAAATGTTTTAAAATGTTTTCCAGATGAATTCAAGGTATCACTCACTAGCACCTCCTGTAGTAGCAATAATTAACTGAGCATGAAAACTTTTAATGTTCACATTTCATTTCTGATTTGCTTTTTTGGGCTCTGTGAAAATTAAATCTATTCATAAGCATCCTGCAAAAACCAGTTTGTTATCATCATCAAACATTTGAAGCCTAGATAAAGTAATCTTATCCACTCCTACTTGCCAAAGAGGGACAGTATATTAGCCTGTACTATTTATTTATTTAGTCAGTTAGTTATTTTTAGACTATACTATTTAAAGATACCTGTTGGACCAACATGATTTACATAGGAAGAATCCAAATGTCTTTTATTGTTGTCCTAGGTATATAGGCTTCTAAATAATTAACAAACAGCTCATTATACTGTATATTTTCCTGATTTTAAAAAGATAATATATGCTCAATGTCTAAAATGTGGAAAGTACAAAAAAGTGGAAAATTCACAATGCAGAAATCATCTCCATTTCATGACTGCCCTGTAAGCCACCATTACAATGATGGTATATGCTTCCAGTTTTGTTTTCTTCAATATGTGTAGGTGGGGTGGGGGTGGGGGGATAAAAAATGGAGGAGGGATTATATTTCAAGTATTCTTCTAAAAAACTGTTGATTCACTTAAGAACATAACTTGCATGTTTTTCCATGTCATTATGTTGTTCTGATAAATATTTCAAAGTTGCCATGCTATATCATTACATTCAACACCTATATTTTTCTTATTTAAGTTATTTGCACATTTTTACAAATATACACAACTGCGGTGAATGTTCTAAGGACTCTAAGACTGCATTTATTAAAGTATGTAAGTCAAGTGAACAATTTACCATGACTTCCAATAGGAGATGTAATCGGCAGTTAATTAGATGAAGGTAAGCAAAATGCACTGCTCCTCTGATTTCCTTAGAACACCCTACAAATCTCTTAGATCTGTTCACTTATTTCCATGAGCAAACAGTTCCACCACCAATTCTAAGTTGCCACTTTTTAGTGCCTAGCCTATCTTATGAACCTCCAAATTGGCTTTCTGGTATTCATCTTCTTGAACTCTTCTCCACAAAAAAACCCTTAAACATGGCGTTTAAAAAGTACAGTTAAGTCACCTCCTTGGTTAAAGCTCTTTATCTGCTGCCTATGAAATATTTTCAGGACAACTCCTCATCATAGCCTACCAGGATCTGTGAGATTTAGTCCTGTTCATCTCTCTCACTAGCCTCATCACACAACTATCCACTCTTGCTGTTTCAACTTCAACCATGTCAGCCTTATTTCAGTCCTCTTTTTATTTTTTTCCCAACAAAATATCCCTGTTTCTAGGTCTTTACATCTGCATGACCTCGGCTTCATTTTACCCTTGCTCCCTAACCTGTTTGTCTACTTACTTTGTACTTATCTTTTAGAAACCACTCTAAACTTCTATTCCAAAAGAAGTCTTCCCTAATAACCAGTCCAGATTGGGTTGCCAATATATATTCATATTCATAGCTCACTGTACTTCTACTTACAGAACTTCTCCTATGCAACTTTGTATTATTACTTCAAGTGTATTATTATTTGATTACAAACTGTCTTCCTAATAAGACTGTAAACTCTATGATACTCAGAATCTCATGAGTTTGAAGGCATTATGGTATCAACAGTGCAAAACATGGCACACTAATGGGATTATTTTATTTCAATACTATGTCTTATTGATAGAATAGATAGGTAGGTAAACAGAAATTTCCCTTATTTCTTAAGAAATGTGTTTCTACTGAAAAAGCTATCATTTCAATAAAGAATAGACAGGGTAAGAAATATTTAAATTTAAAATGTTGATAAATGAAACTAGCAGTCTTAATTTAGGCAGGCAGTTGATTTCAGAGAACAAAGTATTGAGCATGGAATAAAAAGTTGTAGTTGCAGATTTGGAATCATACACCATGTGATTTGGGGCAAATTGTAGTCTGGTTTAGCATATTTGCCTTGGATGGGGAGAAGGAGAAGAACAAACTGTATTTATTGACAACCTCCTATGTGTGTCAAATTCTCCAAAAAACTCTACATTTGTTAGACAATTTTATTTGAAAATATCTTTGCCACAGCATGAATAGTACCATTCTCATTACCTTAATGTAAAAAAATCTGTAACTCAGTGAAGTAGACAGCTATTTCCAAATCAAATGGAGTATAAGTGATAAAACTGTTTTAAAATTATGTGTATTTCAGGACGTCTGGGTGGCTCAGTTGGTTGGACGACTGCCTTGGGCTCAGGTCATGATCCCGGAGACCCGGGATCGAGTCCCGCATCAGGCTCCCAGCTCCACGGGGAGTCTGCTTCTCCCTCTGACCTTCTCCTCGCTCATGCTCTCTCACTGCCTCTCTCTCAAATAAATAAATAAAATCTTTAAAAAAAAATAAAAAAATAAAATAAAATTATGTGTATTTGACCTAAAGCAGATGCTCCTTTTAATCACAAACTGTGTGTCCCTACTTGCAAATAAGAGCATCTTTCTCACAGGGTTGTCTGGAGATTTGAATGTGATTATGTATGTGACCATAACAGTACTTGGCTATTAGTAGATAATGAGTCCATATCCGATGAGTAAAAATAAATGCATATTGGATGGAATAATTTGTATGTAATAAACACAAATTGCCATAGCACACTCTTCTCACATTGAAGTTTTATTCATCACAGAGACCTTCTGCAAAGATAGATCAGTTTCTTCCCCCGTAATGCTCATAAAAACTAATTTACATCTTTTTATAAGAACACTTGGCTAGAAGTCTGAATCACTGAATACATATAGGGTAATTTTGAGAAAAAACTTGCATATCTAAGACATTGTTTCACACAACTAGTAATTAAGATCTACTAGCTCTTGAGAGGCAGTAACCTTGAAATACATTTTTGGCTCTGTGTATCACAAAAGCATCATTTTATGATTGTTCATAAAAACATGTATGGGCTTAGAAGTTCCAGTTATTAAATGAATAAATAATGTGGCAAGTGCACAGAAAAATAACAATTTGAATAATAAACAAGAGTTGTTTGGGTATTTTGATGATTTATTTATAATGATAATAGTTTAAATTAGATACTGGGATATTCATAATCATTGTACAAACTCTAGTTGAGTATTTAGCTCTGTGCACTTAATATACTATACATTTTCAATGTAAGCCAATTTGTCTAATAAAATGATGAAAAAAATCTACCAGTTCAATGAAGAAGCTTTATAAAGACTGTAATTTAAGGACATTAGAATATTAAGCAATCATTTCATGCTATTTCCTGCCTGGATGTTGTACAGCATACACAAACCTAACAATTCTGATGCTTCAGAACAGCTCCAAAAATTTTAAAATCAAATGGAAGCTTCTTTCATCCAAACAGAATATTCCCCAGATACAAAATCAGAACAATAAAAAGTCTAATTTGCATCTCTCCTAATCAGACGTGCATTCAAAAATTCAATTAACCTGACGTTGAATTCAACCTGAATGGTTATGAGTTTGTTAATATGGTGAGGGTGAGAGTTCTTTATTTAAAAAAAAATTCTTTTGCTGGTATGAACTTTTGTTATATTGATTCATATTTTTTTCAAACTCCAGTTTATACCTAAGCGTAGGAAGTTTAATATTTGGGCTTCCAAAATCAGGCTTCTTTTTGTGACAGTGGGATAAAATAATTTTGTATTTGAAGAATTGCTTGCATAAACAGAGGACTTTCCCTGAGTATAACTTATCATGTAACAAAATTTACATGATCTCACCAAAAGATTATAGGGGAATCAAGGGGAAAAGATCAATAAGTCAAGGTAAATCTGTATTTTCCAAGCCTGAAATGACTTATATCTGTACTGGATCTGGGACTCTTGGGTATGAGAACAGTTTTACTTCTAAGCCCCCTGAATTCAGTTCTGATTGTCTTTGTGTTCATGATTCCTCAAAAACATCGAGGAAAGAGTATGGGCAAAGTAATTCAAATAAAATTAGGAGGAACAAAACACTGAAAACTCAAGCATGAAGAGAATGCGATTGTGTTTATTAAATCTCCTATACTTAATTATATGTTATGCATTAGCTTAATAAGCAAATGAATGACTGCTTATGATTATTTGCATAACCACTTTAACTTAAGATCTGCATTTAGGAGACTAGGAGCAAATTTGGGTAAGAAAGCAATGGAACAATATAACTCTGGTCATCAAGGACAGCTTTCTGATTTTATAGATAGTGAGGCAGGCATGATGAAATTTATAGCAATCTTCTTTAATATAATTCAGTTCAACAAATGTTGGTATTGTGGGGATGAATACCCTTTAATAAGGTAGTTTCTCGGCCCTCAGGATGTTTGCAAAACAATAAATGACTACCAGAGAAAATTAAATTATCACACACCTTTCACTCAGACCACTGTTTTACTCACTGTATAAAGTTACCTCTCACAAATAAATGTAAGGAAGCCAGGCTTGCAATGTTGAACACTTTCCAAAGACTCAAAACTGATGTGGTTCTCCAATACTTTCTGTGTGTATGTGTCTTGAGTTACACTTTTCCATAATGGTGAGTGATAATGTGAAATAAATTGCCTTCATATGTAAATGTCACTTATAAATGTGCAAAAAAAAATTCCAAGTTCTTAGCAAATAAAAGAGATGAACTGCAGAAGAGCACTGTATGTTAGTAAGTGTGGCAGAGTGAAGAGATTCCACTTAAGAGGTACATAAAGGTATGCATAAAAATTTGGATTTTGATAACAAATTAATGAATAATGAATTCCACAAGGATCTTTGAACTACTAACACAATGCCGGGTGCATGAGAGGTGCTCAAATATTGTTTTAAAGAGAGGACAAACGGGTAGAAGGATGTTTGGTTGATGGATGATGCTATTATTGGCCAAGATAATCAGATACTTTGAGGGAGCTATTTTTAGGACTTTAGTTGAACTATCCTATTAATATTCTAATCACAAAAATTTGTTATCAGAGTAAAGATTTAGTATTTCTGAAACCCATTTGTAGTAGACAGAAGAAATTAGAAATATCACAAAGAAGCAGCTGTCACAAGGGGGGACCTTTAAGGGTTTACTCTTGAACTGGATGGGAGTGTGAGAATGGGCCCCAGAAAACCACAAAGAAGGGAAAGTTGTAGACAAATGGAGCCATGGCTACCCTGTGACCTTTGTTCAACAGATAATCCTTAGCACTCCTCTCCACTTCCTCTCACCCCACTCAGGCAGGAAGATTATCAGAATCTCTCCCATCAGAACCTTCTGACAGACGGCATATGCAAATGTCATTCCACCCTGAGGATTTACATTTAATAGCATCTTCTGTGTCTGCAGAATCTGAAGTAGCACCAAAGTACAATAGGAAAACAGCTGTAAATGCTGTATGTTTTGCTGAAAGTACTTCTTTATCTTAAAGACTAAACTATGAGCAGTGGCTGGCAATGAAAATGAGGTCTTTGCAATTATCCATATATTTGGTTTGCTTCAACTCAGATTTCTGGAAGCCTTCCATCTAATTTTGAAAGTAAAATAACAACAGGCAGAAAAACAGAAGGAGGTGGAGGAAAAACAAACAAACAAACAAACAAACATGGCCACAGAGAATGAACAAAAGAGAAAACAGGTGGGCACCTGGGTGGCTCAGTGGGTTAAGCCTCTGCCTTCAGCTCAGGTCATAATCTCAGGGACCTGGGATTGAGCCCCGCATCGGGCTCTCTGCTTGGTGGGGAGCCTGCTTCCCCCTCTCTCTCTGCCTGCCTCTCTGTCTACTTGTAATCTCTCTGTGTCAAATAAATAAAATAAAAAATCTTTAAAAAAAAAAAAAGAGAGAGAGAAAACAGTAATGCCACCAGAATATGAAGAAGTTACTTGAGAGCAATGACTTTTTTGTTTTAGAACAAGGCCTGACAGATGTTTTTAAATGTTGGTCGATTCTCAATACACCTCCTACCAAAAGAATGCATCAGTATTATTCCAGCTAAAAATACAATATACTTCCCTTTGTGTCATTCTATTTTGCTTTATTTATAATTTGAATAAATGTTTATTCCTTAGATTAGTGGGCAGAAAACTAAACACAGTTCACTCTGCAGGGTAGCTTCTCAACAAATATTTGGTTGTCATTAAGCACTGAATTAAAAATATTTTGTTCATTGAATACATATTAACAAAGAATCAAATAATATATCATTTATTTTCTGGGCACTAAGGGTTAAAAAATGAGTAAAAGAATACAAGCATTTTTCTTGAAGCTAAAATCTGAAATTATTATTATTATTATTATTTTAGAGAAAGAACTTCACTGGGGTATTCCTAAAAGCTTTGGAAAATAATTCTTTTGGACCTGCAGTGGGTAAAGTAAAGAGTATTTTACACACTGGGGCCTGAACAATTACATAAACTACTATTGTTCAGGAACAACACCACTTACTTTTGTGAATATTTAAAATTTCTTATTCAGAGCCAAAGTTAGTGAATTGGGTTTGTTAAGTTAATGTGCAGTCTTAACCCAGAATGAATACAAAATAGTGAGACAGAATTTCTTGCGTCTCATAAACTGTCTGTGGGAGTAATAACCAGTAACAAGTCCCTAAATATATTGAGTCATAGCTGTATTCTTAAAATATGTGTAAACTTCACTAACGGAGTCACTCCGAAGGATTCCATTCTTTGCATGTACAGATTCTGACATAAATACCGGAAATATTTGTTTTTCTGTGTCCTCTATGAGAAAGTAGTTTTTTTTTCTTCTTTCTTTCCTATATTTATCACTAAAGGAACATAACATGCATTGTGTACACCAAAAGACTGTAAGGAGAGATGAGTGTAAATGCCCTCTTTGTACTTTAAATATTTGTAAAAATATCATTTGAGTAATTTAGTTTTGTGTCTTGTATATATTAGCTCAGGTGTCATGTCTGGAAGTCTCTCCTGGACATGGATGGATGTATCTTCCATCTTTACCTTCACTCACTTTACATGTCATATTCTCTATCTTAACAAGTCGTACACAAACACAGTCACTTTAAAATAGCGATATTAGTTCACGTGTTTAATATCTATCTTTGTCCTGACTAGAACGAAATTTCCTGAAAGTAGAAACTTTGCCTGTCTAAAGAGACTACTTTATTCCATATCTAGATCCTAGACAGTGCTTGGCACATGGAAGATTCTTATAAATATTTGATGAATGAATAATTGGGTAAATAAAGTTTTCTTGTGCAGCAATTTCCTTTTTCCTCATATCCGACATTGATTGGGAATTATTACAAGAATAACTATAAAATTAAAACAGTGGGTCACAATTGCATATTTTTCCATTCTAAATAAAGCTATTTTCAACATTGAAGTCAATGCCTAAGTAGAGCAGCAGAAATAACATTTCAAAGGTTATATTCTCTGAAACATCAACCCCTGCCAAATATAACACAAAAGTAGAGAGTCACAGTCCAGTCTCATTTTTGA
>PISX010020195.1:0-36399 GCA_004024625.1 Mellivora capensis | reverse complement strand
GTATCAAAAGATTGGGATCATTCCTTGCATATTTTCAGACCACAATGCTCTGAAGCTAGAACTCAATCACAAGAGGAAATTTGGAAAGAACCCAAATACATGGAGGCTAAACAGCATTCTTCTAAAGAATGAATGGGTCAACCAGGAAATTAAAGAAGAATTGAAAAAATTCATGGAAACAAATGATAATGAAACACAATGGTTCAAAATCTGTGGGACACAGCAGTCCTGAGAGGAAAATATATAGCGGTACAAGCCTTTCTCAAGAAACAAGAAAGGTCTCAAATACACAACTTAACCCTACATCTAAAGGAGCTGGAGAAAGAACAAGAAAAAAAGCCTAAACCCAGCAGGAGAAGAGAAATCATAAAGATCAGAGCAGAAATCAATGAAATAGAAACCAAAAAAACAATAGAACAAATCAACGAAACTAGGAGCTGGTTCTTTGAAAGAATTAATAAGATAGATAAAGGACCCAAATAAACAAAATCATGAATGAAAGAGAAGAAATCACAACCAACACCAAAGTAAATCATGCTTTTAAAAAAATCTATAGCTAGCTTAAGTCATTCTTGATAAAGACATACTTTGTTGTTGTTGTTGTTCAATTCTTAGTGGACATGGGTGGGCAATGTCGTAAGGAGAAAAAAACATACTTCGAGGTTATACACAAAACACAAAAGCAAACTCGCAAACTACAGGCTTCTGACAAATGATAGCTATAGGAATTCTTGCCAGAAATTTTGTAGTGAAAAATACTGCAACTCATTTTGGAGTAAATCTATATAGAACCATAAAGGGGGAGATCTTTGAGAATGTCTCTCCTCTCTCTAATATACAATTTCAAGACCACACCTTTTGTGTGATAATTAGTAATGCAGAGGCAACAGTTTCCCTTAATTCTTTCTTCAGGCTGTTGCCAAACAAGTCATCTTCAAGCATAGTTGCTCTAAAATCTTCAATAGCTTCTCCTTGCTTTTATAATACAATCAAAATTTTGTAGTTTGGCATTCCTGACCATCTTAGCTCAGATCCCCTAGAAGTGAGTTCTTGTGCAAGTAAATGATTAATGAGTTGTTCCTAGCAGAACCCATTAAGGAAGAGAGAAGCAGAGGAGGCCAAAGGAAGAACCTAAGCACAGAGGAGCTTTCAACTGACATCTAGACTTCTCCAGATTCTGGGGGAACTCTGGAGTATGAATGCTGTAGGAGTTTTTTCATCTTGAGGGCAAGGAGGCTGCCTTTTGTTCCTTTGTCTCAGGGACTGCTGCTCAGCATAGATGAAGCAGGTCCCATGCATCTCTAGCTCAGGCAGCCCCCTTTAGCCATTGATGGTTTGCAGGGAATGCTATGACTGTGAGCCTTTACTGCCAACATTCATGACATTTGGGGGATAGGTGCACCAGCCCAGTAACGGGACCCTGGATGAGGATTCCTAGAAGCTAGTACATAGTATCCTGTGACTTAGCTTCAGTCTTTTATATCATTCCCCCCTTTCTATTTCCCTCTGCTGCTTCCTGTAAACATTTATTCCCCCTTCCTCTTCCTTTATAAATATTAGGCTTTAAGGATCCACAGCTTCTTTAACCTACCCTTTAGGGACCTGGATGATGATTCACTGGGAGATTCTCTCAACAGCTGATAAACCAGGAGAGCATTTACAACAATATGTGTGCATCAGATTGGATCCTCAGAGCTGCATGCCTGATAACCACTCCCATCTCCCTCCTTCCTTGTGGGCAAGACCCCACACCATTACAGAGGCTAGAAAAGCTGGAGACTCCCTTTCTCAGGCTCCCCTGTTGCCATAGCATGGGCACGTGACCTAGTCCTGACCAGATGAGTTACTGAGCTGCCTGAGGACTGGTGGGAGAAGATATTATCACCACTGCTGCTTTTCTCATACAACATCGTGTGAAGATATGATGGATGAAACTGCTTCAGACCTTTCACAATTCCAAGACAAAGACCACAGAATCCATCTGCAGCCCTACTTTCACTGAGTCTCTGGATTAACTCTGGGGTCTGCCATGGGTTTCCTTCCTTCCTTCCTTCCTTCCTTTTTCCTTCCTTTCTTTCTTGTACATAAGTGAAATCAATCCCAACTGCTTAAATCATTTTCGTTGGGTATTTTGTTCTTTGTGGCTGAAAGCACCCTGTGTTCTCTTTTGTAGAGCTTTCTGGTAAGAGCTGGATTAGAGAATTTGACTAAAACCTAAGACCATGAGGATCTTTTCACTCTCACTTTTTTGAATTAATGGCAGCTGGACTCATCAAGCTGTATGGATGTGGATCCATCCATCTGTGTGACATGTAGTCCTATTTCATATAGGAGGGGAAAAGGGGATAAAGGCTCCAGCTTCTATGCCAAGTAGAAATAGGAAGTTCAAGAGTACTACCAATGAGAGGTCCAAATGGTCTTCTGTGCTCAAACACAGGCAGACCAGAGAAGACCTGGCACTGGAAGGTCCTCTTTTAAGGCACAGTGACTCTGACCACTAGAGCAACAAGTCCTGATAAAGGCATGTTCTACCCCATCAGGGTAGTTATGCTTACTCCCTGGGAGAAGGAAATCTGCAGGGGTGGGGGAAGGGAAGGGAGGTACAATGAGTGTCTGCAATACCCTTCAAGAGGGAGGGTTAGTTTTGGTTTCCTCTTTTTGGCCAGAAAATAGAAGGTAGAGTGAAAAAGGGATTCTCCTGTGACAATTAATCATGGTAATAATAATTGTAAGCCCATCCTGTGTAAGGCACATTTTGCTCAAAGCTTTATATGCATTATGTCCATCAAAGTTCAAAATAACTTCAGAAATCTGTTGCTTCTTTTCCCTCTCTGACTTTCTTTTATGTTCTGTTCTCTTAAAATGTCTTGTCTGTTGTTCTGGCCTGTACAAAATCCACCAGTGTTCAGTTCTCGTGTGTCTGTGATACTCACCAGAGGCCACCTTCTCTTCAACTACTGTGCTCTGCAAATCTCTCTCCTTGTTTTGTGTGCAAGGAAAGGAAAGATGGGGAATTAGAATAAGAGTGATGGATGAAACGGCTTCTGGATGGAAAAAAAAATAATAATAACCATCTTTTTCTCTTCTTAGCCCTTCAGGTTGGGGAACATTTATTATTTTATACATTCCTGCAGGTTACTTAAAACATTTTATACAGACCACAGTAAAACATGTGCAGTAGGAAATACTCAGTATTTTGTAGAGCCTGAAACTGGAACTACAACTAAGTATAGAAAAAAAATTGACACAGGATTATTCTTGTAGAACATTTCCCATGAGATATTAATAGATGTTCTTTGGAAAAGAGTCCTTTAGTCAAACAAATTTGAGAGAGTTCTGGATTTCACTAAATGAAGGAATTTTAATTCCTCAATGACTGTTCTAGACTTGTCACACATTTATCTTAATAACAACTTTCCAAGAATGGGTTGCAGCCTGAAGAGTTGCTCAATTGTCTCGAACCATAAATTCCGTTTGATGAGGAGCACCTATTAACATTTCTGGAATGAGTGTTCTGTGGATGATGCTTTGGGAAATGCTTCTTCAGCAAAGATGAAAACGTTTCCTCATGAAAATCCCTAATTTCCTTAAACTAATAATCTCATGACTAACGTTACAACATGCACATTGATCATCATCAAAAGTGCTACACCTGATCACACTGACGTGGAAATGTAGACATGAAAATATCACTTGATTCTCATATTTTCTATTATTAAGACCACTTACACTGACCTTCCCTTTTTTTTCTTTTCTGTTGTTTGTCCCTCATTTTCTTGCTTTAAGATTAACCAATCAAGACCATCCAAATATGCAAAAAAGATATTTCAGTAATGATGAGAATATGTTTTTTAAAAGTGTGAATTAAGCTCTAACATAAGAAAGAGAAAAACATAAAACCAATGATCAAAAATATAAATTACTCTATCTTGACTAGCTCAGAATTAGCTTTTCTCTGATCGTTTTTAGAAGTTCTTGTCCCTCATCATTAACAGACAAATTAGGACCAAATA
Source organism: Mellivora capensis (assembly GCA_004024625.1). Taxonomy (NCBI): domain Eukaryota; kingdom Metazoa; phylum Chordata; class Mammalia; order Carnivora; family Mustelidae; genus Mellivora; species Mellivora capensis. The sequence goes on along the minus strand of PISX010020195.1, from coordinate 32,386 downwards.
GTCCTAATATTAATACTAGCTTTGATATATATCAGAGATGGGTAATGGCATAATAATTCATATAATTTATTAATTCATAATAATTCATATGACTCAAAGATAAGGACAGCTTGGGATGCCTCGGTGGCTCAGTTGGTTAAGGATCTGAATTTGGCCTGGATCATGATCTTAGGGTCCTGAGATGGAGCCCCCCAAAGGGCTCCCTGCTCTGCAGGGTGTCTGCTTGTCTCTCTGCCCTTCCCTGAACTCATGCTTTCTCTTTCACTTTCTCTCTCTCTTTGTCTTTCAAATAAATAAAATCTCTAAAAAGAAAAAGATAAGGACAGCTTGCTTATTTATATTTCTAACTTATTAAGCAGATAAGCAGAGGCTTAGGTTACAGAAAAAGCCCATTACAATATTGGTCATGCCAAGAAGATGAGAAACAAGGACTAAGACAACAAAGAAAAATGTATGAGAAATTGTGAAATACATAGGGTAAGGGGTATAAAAGTTGGTTTTCTGTTTGGGTAACAACTTGAAAAGTATCTTCTGTATTTTTACTATTATTGTATATATGGTACAGTAAAAACTCAGAGAGCTGCACTCAGAAAGTTACATAAAAGGATTCACCAAGATGTGAGGATCATGAAATACCAGAAAGGTAATTGGCCATCAGATCAAAATAAGGGGGTTCTAGGCCTGGCATTATTAAAGAGAGATTTGTGTGCTCTCGGAAGAGGGTTGTGGCTATTAGATTATCATTAAAGCCAATGCTATTTCTAAATGTTTGCTATTACCTTAAAGGTATTTGAAAATAACTTGTTAGATGTGATGTGTTGAGTAGACAAAACTGCCATATTTATATGTGTTTGACTTTCCTGAAGAATGTTGTAATTATATGTTAAACATAATTAATTGGCTGTCTCAAGACAAAAGTGAAAGAAACCTGACTACGTGAGAGGGGAGTGACAAAAAAAGCGAATGAATGCATGGTTATGTGGCTTGTGATTATTGTGTGTCCCCTTAGAAAGAGGTGCTTCAGGGCGCCTGGGTGGCTCAGTTGGTTGAGCGACTGCCTTCGGCTCAGGTCATGATCCCGGACTTCTAGGATCGAGTCCTGCATCGGGCTCCCGGCTCCTTGGGGAGTCTGCTTCTCCCTCTGACCTTCTCCTCTCTCATGCTCTCTCTCACTCATTCTCTCTCAAATAAGTAAATAAAATCTTAAGAAAAAAAAAAAAAAAAGAGGGACTTCAGTCTAATTGGGCTTAAAATTTTCTTCAATAATGTAGAACTTGGTAGGGTGTGGGCCGGGTGCTCCTGTGCTCAATCTGACCGGCCAGCATAGCTGTCTTTACACCGCCTCCAAGGATGTCTTTTTGAACCAGGCGGGATTGTCTTACATAAAGAGTGCTTGCCTTCCCCCCAAATCCTTAAGAAGGAATAGCTGGAGGATGCGCCGGGGGTTGGTTTTTCTTTAAAATAGATAGTTATTCATGCTTTAATTATAATCACTCTAAAAATCCAATTTTGAGGGCGCCTGTGTCGCTCAGTGGGTTAAGCCTCTGCCTTCGGCTCCAGTCATGATCCCCGGTCCTGGAATCAAGCCCCATGTCGGGCTCTCTGCTCCGCGGGAAGCCTGCTTGCCCACCCCCCCCCACCCCCCGCCTCCCGCCTGCCTCTCTGCCTATTTGTGATCTCTCTGTCAAATAAATAAATAAATAAATAAGATCTTAAAAAAAATAAAAATCCAATTTTGGGAGACTTAATGTCTGCACCGTGGCTGGTTAAGTGACACAAGATCCACAAACAGAGCAGCTTACCATCTATTAATCATCTCATGATTTCCGGGTCTGAAGTTCAGGCACGGGTTCTCTGCTCAGAGCCTCACAACATGGTTGTGACCCTTCCTGGAGGCTCTAGGGAGAAATTAGTTTCTGGGCAAATTCAGGATGTTGATTGAATTCAGAGACAAATAGCTGTTGGTTATTCTCAGCTTCTGAAGGCCACCTGCATGAGAAAGGCTCGTGGCCTCCTTCAAGCCAGCAATGGATGATGGAGAAATTGTTTTGACACTTCTCATTTCTCTGGCTCCCCTCCTTCTTTCCTCTTCTGCAACATCTGTCTTCAGACTCCAGCCAGAGAAACTTCTCTGTTTTAAGGATTCACATGTTGAGATTGGGCTCATTTGGCTATTCCAGGATCCTCTCTCTTAAGATTCATAACTTAATGACAACTGGAAAGTCCCTTTATAGAAGTACCTTGATTAAGGTTGGAAAACCAGGAGATGTGGATTTTTGGAGGCATCTCTTTATAATTCTGCCTACCACAGTGGCATAGGTTGAAATTTCATTCAATGTGCATTTTAACACTTGTGTATGAATGAACAATTAGATGTCATTCTCCTTCCATACTGATTTATTCATTTACTCATTTAGTGATGGTTTCTGGAAAGCTTCTTCATTATTTTCCCGGCACTGATCTGGGCATTGAGAATGTAGTGATGAATGACACTAGGCCTATGTTAGGAGTAGGATTTCCACTAACAACATATATGGTTATGGCAAGTTTGACTGTGGCTAATGAGACTTAAGAATTAAATATAAATTTCATTTTTTTGTAATTAATTTAAATTTAAGTAGCTTCATGTGTTTGGTGGCTATCATACGGACATCACAGAAATACTGACAGTACAGATAGAATATTTTGGTCAAAGCAGAAAGTTATCTTGGTAATGCTGTGCTAGACAGATAAAGTTCCTGCCCTCTTATATTTTATATTCTAGTATGGAATTGACATTTTTTTTTTCTGGAAAGGGCTAGATAGTAAATTATTTAGACTTTATGGGCCAAATGGTTTCTATTTTAACTACTCAACGTTGCCTTTGTAGCTGAAAACTGCCATAGAGACTTTGTAAATTAATGAGCAAAACTATGTCTTTCAATAAATTTTTTAAATTAATTAATTTAATTTTAAGATTTTATTTATTTATTTGAGAGAGAGAGAGAGGGAGAAAGGATAGAGGTAGAGTGAGAGGGGGAAGCAGGCTCCCCCACTGAGCAGGGAGGTAATGCCAGGTTTGATCCCAGGACCCTGAGATCATGACCTCAGCTGAAGACAGCTACCCAAGCTCCCCTCAATAAATTTTTTTAAAGATTTTATTTATTTATTTATTTATTTATTTGAGAGAAAGGGATAGAGCACAAGTAGGGAAAGGTCAGTGTGCCCCTAGTTTGCATATCCCAGCTCTTGTGGCAGATTTCCCACTCTCTTATCTTCTAGCTATTGCTGGGTCTTCCCCACTTTGTCCTGATCTTCACTTTTACCACTAGACCAAGTATTCTAACATCATTTTATTCAATATTCTATGGGATTTCAGTCTTTATCAGTGTGTAAAGGCTGCCACAACAAAATACCACAGACTGGGTGGCTCAAACAGCAAAGTTATTTTCTCAGTTCTGGAGTCTAAGATCAAGGTGTTGACAGGCTAGGTTTCTTCTGAGGCCCCTTTCCTTGCCTTGCAGGTGGCCACCTTCTCTCTGTGTGCTCACTTGGTCATTCCTCTGTGGATCCCTTTCCTGCTGTGTCTCTGCATGTGAAAATTTCCTCTTTTTATAAAGACACCAGCCAGATTGGTTAGGACCCATCCTAATGGCCTCATTTTAACTTTATTACTTCCTTAAAGATCTTATCTCCAAATACAGTTCTATTCTGAGGTCCCAGTAATTAAGGCTTCAACATATGGAATTGGGGACACACTATTCAGCATAAAAACCTTAAGTTTTAAATACACTGCTTTTCAAACTTGCCTCAAATTAAGTCCCCTTAAGAGCTTAAAAAAAAATACAGCTCTAGGTCTTCCTTAAGACACTCATTGACTACATTTGGAATATGGTCTGAGAATTTAGATTTTTAAAGTTCCCTGGATAAGAATGATGATCAGCCAGGTTGGGAATTACTCTTTGATCATGCATCCAAATGCTGCATACTAAGAAATCCAGACTAGCATGTGTGATGCACCATATGTGACTCTTCAAAGGCATGGTGTTTGCATCTTTATGCACCAGTTGTGAAAATTAAGTCAATTTAAACTAATTTTTCTCAGGTTTTTTCTGATCTATGATACTTTTGAGCAGAGCCAGGTGCACTTGGGGAAAAGATTAACTTTTAGGGATGAGGCCTGTTTCCCAGGATGAAGTGGGTTCACTCTGTCTGCTTTTCTATAAGTGATACTGCTCACATGCACAGAAGTAGTGATGATGAGGGTTCCAGATAAAGACCCTCAAGTTGTATGCTGCTAAAAAAAAATATTTAAAATTTTGATGTGCCCTTGATTCTAAGTATCATTAAAAATTATGAGTAACTGAATTCATTAGCATGCATGCAATAGAGAGCTCAAGACCAGGTGGTCCCAAGCTGTCTACTCTGGTTCACTTCCCACCATACTTTTATAGGATTACTCTGTTGCAACCACCCAGCACTTCTCACTGTGCTTATGCACATGCTTTCCTCTCTGGAAAGTTCTTTCGTTTACATTATACCTTTTTAAAATTAATTAATTAATTAGTTAATTTTTTGACATTTTAAACATTTTAATTCAATTAATTAACATATAATGTATTATTTGTTTCAGAAGTAAGGTCAGTGATTGATCAGTTTTATGTAACACCCAGGGCTCATTATATCATGTGCCTTCCTTAATGCCCATCACCCAGTTGCCCCAGCCCTCCATCCCCCAGCCCTCCATCAACCCTCAGCTTGTTTCCTATGATTAAGAGTCTCTTATGGTTTGTCTCCCTCTCTGGTTTTGTCTTGCTTTAATTTTTCCTCTCTTCCCCTATGATCCTCTGTTTTGTTTCTTAAACTTCACATATCACTGGGAGCACATGATAATTCTCTTTCTCTGAATGACTTATTTTGTTTAACATAACACCCTCTAGTTCCATACATGTTGTTGTAAATATTATGTCTTTTTTTAAAAAATGCATCCATAATCTTGATGTCTTCCCCACATCCTCAGGCAGAATTACTTACCACCTCTTTTTATTATTATTTACCTTCTAATATTGTAAATCTTGTTTATGTGTTTATACTGCTCAAGAGATCAGAGATGTCATCTACCACCCCTCATCTCCACATTCATTGTAGACATTGATAGTCTATTATGGCCCTCTTGCCTGCTTGGGTATGTGTGGACTCACAACTCAGTTCACAAAGTTCTCCAGAAAGCCACCACTAACTGACCATTTGGCTTGTGAGATTATACATGCTTGCCATTCAGGTATTGAATGGACTCTTAAGAGTAGAGACTGACAATGAAAACTTGACAAATGCAAATTGAATTAATGGAAACTTGACCTACAAGAGAACAAATACGGCTTTTTTTTTATTTTTATTTTTTTATTTTTTATTTATTTATGTTTTAAGATTTTATTTATTTATTTGACAGATAGAGTTCACAAGTAGGCAGAGAGGCAGGCAGAGAGAGAGGAGGAAGCAGGCTCCTTGCTGAGCAGAGAGCCTGATGTGGGGCTCGATCCCAGGACCCTGAGATCATGACCTGAGCTGAAGGCAGAGGCTTTAACCCACTGAACCACCCAGGCGCCCCACCTTTTTTTTTTTAAATTAAACTTTTTATTTAGAATTATTTGTAGGTTTGTAAGCAGTTGCAAGATATAATATGGAAAGATGCCATGTACCCTTTATGCAATTTACCGCAATGGTAACACCTTACGTAACTGTGGTGCGTCACAACCAAGATGCCGACCTTAGTACAGTAAGATACTGAACATTTTTGTCACCCCAAGAATCCTTCTTTTGTTGCCTTTTCATAGAGATCACTACCTTCCTCCCATCTCCACCCCTTTCTTAACCCATAGCAACTACTAATCTGTTTTTCATTTCTATAACATTTCTCATAACGAGAATATTATATAAATGGAATCCTACAGTATGTAACTTGGACTTGGCTTTATTCACTCAGCATAATTTTCTGGAAATTCACTCAAGTTGTTTGCGTACAATAGTTTATTCTTGTTTGTTTGTGACTGGTATGCTATGGTGTGGATGTACCATAGTTTGTCTAACCATTCGTGTGTTGAAGGATATAAGAGTTGTTTCCAGTGTGGGGATATTATGAATAAAGCTGTTATAATATTTGTGTATATGATTTGTATAAGCATATGTCTTCATTTCTCTGGGATGAATGTCTAAAATACAATTCAGAAAAGTAGTTACATGATAGATTTGTTTAAAAACTGCTAAACTATTTTCTAGGTAGCTCTAGCATTTTACATTTCCATCAACAATGTATGAATAATGGTTTTCCCATATCCTTCCTGATACTTGGTGTTGTCAATATTTTTAATTTTAATCATCCTGATAGGTGCTATTTTGGTTGCAATTGGTTGTAATTCAAAGACCCTACATAGGTTCAGACTTTTGAACTTCTATAGGCAATGGGCAACAATGAAAACATTCTGAAGATGTGTGGATCATATGCAAAGTCATCTTTCAAGAATGAAATCAAGCTATTGAGTGCAGAATTGATAGAAAAAGTAAAACAAAACAAAAACAAAAAACTAAGGAAACAAAAAAATAGAAGGGATAAATAGTGAGCCTGTTGGCAAGTTTGGGAGACATATAATTAGGAATAGATCAGAGTATGGAGGAAGGGTGGTAATGATGGAAATCCACAACTTTCCCATTCCATAGCAAGTTTTATGTGGAGAATTAATGATAATTCTTACTCTCTTCCAGCCATTATTTTAACTTAAGTTATATGTTTTCTTTTCAAAAATTAGAAAACTCAGAGGTTCGTAGGTATAGTTCAGGTCTACCCCTTAAGTTATGTCCTCCATAATACCCCTTCCTTCCTAGTTATTGTTAATTTTATCTTCCCTCAAAATCATGCCCAATTATGGGGTCTCCCCATTCCTCTAACTTTGATGTACTTTTTTTTTTCATTCTTCAATAACACATATCAGCTTTAACATAAAATATGTTTTGCTTCTTTATTACAACTGTTGTCTGTCTCCTCTGTAAGTTCTACAGGATACATATAGTATGAGCTCAATACAAGTTTGCTGAATGCATGCATGCATGAGGAATGAATGAATGAACAGTTCAGTTGCAGAGCTGGATTAGATTGTACCACTCAGTCTTTCTAGATGTGCTTCCCTGGCATTTTTTTTTATAGGTTTAATTGATAAATAACTTGGAAGGTATTCTATTGATATTTGCAAACTACAAAACCATTATTGTGCAGTAAGTAATTATATTGGAATTTTATTTTATTTTTTTTTTATTTAAAGATTTTTATTTATTTATTTGAGAGAGAGCATGAATGAGGAGAAGGTCAGAGGGAGAAGCAGACTCCCTGCGGAGCTGGGAGCCTGATGCGGGACTCGATCCCGGGACTCCGGGATCATGACTTGAGCCGATGGCAGTCGTCCAACCAACTGAGCCACCCAGGCATTCCATATATTGGAATTTTAAACATTCACCTCAATTAGACTCTCCAGTGATATTACAAAAAACAAAGTTGAATTAAAATTAAAATGTGCACTCATACAGATCCTTCAGTACTAATCAGTCACCTGTTACATATTGACAAGGGGAATTCTGGGAGGGTTACTAAAAACAGATGATCTTTCAGGTCACAGGTCACACCTAAGAAGGTGTGCTCTACAAACGTGTGGCCATATGACAGTGCCCTGGTTAGCAAGCAGGCCTGTGGGACTAGATTTTGGCTTATTCAAAGACAACAAAAGAAGCCAACCATATGGTGTTATTTCAAGGATGTCAGAAAAAACTTTGTATGCATTCCCAAATGCTTTTCCTGCCTACTTATTGCTGCTTTTACAAGGAGGGTGGGGGGAGAAAAAAGGGAGAAAAAAACTTTCTTCAAATACATATGTGGCTTAAAATACAAATTATTTGGCCAAAGTTCAACCCTGACTGAAAAATTCATTAAGGTATGAATGATAGCAATCTTTTCCCAAGAGGAGGGTTTTTTTGTTGTTGTTGTTTTGTTTTTCTAATATTTTATTTATTTATTTGACAGAGAGAGAGATCACAGTAGGCAGAGAGGCAGGCAGAGAGAGAGGTGGAAGCAGGCTTCCTACTGAGCAGAAAGCCCGATGCGGGGCTCGATCCCAGGACCACGGGATCATGACATGAGCCAAAGACAGAGGCCTTAACCCACTGAGCCACCCAGGCACTCCTCCCAAGAGGAGGTTTTAATGTGGAGATAGCAGGGCAGAAGCACTGCAAGCCTGAGGAGAGGGAAGTTGAGAATGCCAGAACAGGTGTTTACATGCAAAGAAGGAATGGAGTGCATACAGGGAAGCATCTTTCTTTGCTGCGACATTAATGAATTCAGGCCTTCCACATGTTTAGGAAGGTGGATTTACCTCTCACAGTCCTCTTCCTTGGGTCATCAGTACAGCTAGTTGGTAGAATGCTTGTCTCATGCAGTTTATTGAATAAAATATTTTTTAAAAGAGTTTATTTATTTATTTGACAGACAGAGATAACAAGTAGGCAGAGAGGCAGACAGAGAGAGAGAGGGAGAAGCAGGCTCCCCATTGAGCAGAGAGCTCAATGTGAGGCTCGATTCCAGGACTCTGAGATCATGACCTGAACCGAAGGCAGAGGCTTAACCCACTGAGCCACCCAGGTGCCCCTAGAATAAAATATTTTGATGTTCACTTTTGGTAGGTAAGTCACCATATAAACTAAGCAGCTTTCCCAAGGTTCATTGGACTTAAAATAAGACTGAATTCTCTCTGCTCTGGGTGAACTATTGAATAGAGGGTAAAAGATCATGAACTCCCAATATTCACTAGTTAACTAATCACAGAGCCTTAAGAGAATAGTTTCTTGTGTCTGTAACTATTAATGTCTCCATCTATTCACCAGTGGGATAAGGTGGTCTCTAACTGGCCTTCCATCTTTGAGATCCTAGACTTTTTTTTTTTATCTTTGCCAGCTCATGAGTAAAACAGATAAAACCTGATATCAGTGGACAAGGTCTCTGAAGGAGCTATGATGGGACAATTTTGTTTAAATGCATCCAACTCTGGGGATGCCTGGTTAGCTCATTTGGTTAAGTGTCTACTCTTGATTTCAGCTCTGGTCATGATCTCAAGTTCCTGGGATCGAGCCTGTGTCAGGTTCTGTGTTGAGCAGGGAGTCTGCTTGAGGAAACTCCCTCTTCCTTTGACCCTTCACTCTCTCATTCTCTCTTTCTAAAATAAATATATAAGTTCTTTAACAAAAATACATCCAATTCTGAAATGTGCTTTATTGTTAACAATTATCCTTGTTGAGCCTTTGGTTCCCCTTCTATGAAATGAAAATGTGGAACTATAGATTCTGTTTCTTTCTGATGAAGTATTTCATGTTTCTATAGTTCTGATATCAACATTAGGTTTTATCGCTGAGAAGAGTTATTCAGTAAATTCATACAATGAAATAATGGGACTAACATTAATTAACAATCTTTCCTTTGGTAAGAGAACAGCTGCTTAAAATCCCTTCTGTTCCCTTTATAACCCATTCAAGGTGGTAGGAAAATATATACAAAAATTATAAACTTAAACAGGAACCCCATACATAGGAGAAGCAAGCTGAAGAGGTTTTGTTTGTTTGTTTGTTTAGAATTCAAAGTTATACTGTATACGTTGATCTTAGCATATAAGATTTCTTTTTTGTTCAATCTGGAAAATAAGGCAGATCTGCTAAATGATGTTTGAGTTGCATAGATTTTTGGGAGTCGTTTTATGTAAGAAAATTCAAGGGAGACTCAGATATGTATCTTATCTCATTTGTTTACTTGAGCATTCTTACAAATATTTTTCTAACCCCTTTTATTCTAGAAGAATTGAAAAGGTACTATTTTCATTCTTTTCTTCTATCTTTCACTTCTACTAGAATTTATAATTCTTCTTAAATTATTGAGGTCACCATTAAACAAAGATGGGTCAGTCACTGTGTTTTCCAACATTTCAAGTTTGAATTCTTGTGGATTCTACTTGAAGAGGTAACATTTCAACTGCATCATGTTCAACCTTAATTTATTAACTAGCAGATTCTTTTCTGCTAGCCAAGCTCCTGCTTGCCAAGTCCTTCATCCTTTATTTCATTATTTCCATCCATTTTGTTTCGTTCATCTGCCTCCTGTAGGAGAAATATCCTCCAGTCAGCAGATTTTCTCAGAATCTGTGAAGGGGGCTGATGATCTAAGTGCTTGCTGGCCATGAGAGGGGTGGAGCAGCACCGGGGGTATCCCTCAAGGTAGAAAGTCCCCTCATTACCAGATTTGATAGACTGAAAACCAAAATATTGAAATAGATGACATGACATTATCTGGCTTTCAGTGCAGCTAGAAAAATGAAAGAGAAGACTTTCTATTAGATTCCCAGAAAATATGCGTTCCTGCAGATGGGCCTATAATTGCGACACTGTGCAGCTCAGCACAGTTGAAAACCTTATTGCTCTGTGTCCCTGCAAGTCCCATTTGCATGTTTCCTGGATGACCATGCTGGCGATAATCAAACACGTTCACATATTGCCTGGCTCATTGCCTCACTGAAAAGCCCTTTATGACAGCGTGCTTTGTTATTTACCTAGGTGTGTTTTCTGTTTTCTTAAAAGGAGACGTTCTGAGACAAAAAGAGCAAAGGGACAATGTGCCACTGGGGAATGGGTTTATGTCAGGCCAGTTCTGTGTCAAATACCAGGGAAGTCACAGGTGTGTTCTATCTGAGACAATGAAACCCATGTGCATGGGCATATGAGTAGATCACTAACATCAGCTCCATTGGGATGGTGTTTTTCAAATACAAATCAGGTTAATAAGTACCACTTTAAATTAAAAAATCAAATCAAGATCTAATAGCAATTGGGGACACTGCACAATCATCAAAAACTGCAATAATATAAAAATGTTGTCGGCAAAAGAGACGGTCATTTTCTGCCTATGGCTTGCTGTCATTTGCATTCTCTTCTCAGAGCTAGCTGATCTTTGCTGGTTTCACTCTACTTTTCAAGAACAGAGAGAGAAGGACATTTGTCAAATTCATGCTTGTTTCATACAACCTGGGCCCTCATACTGGATTTTGCAACCTATAGAGTTCTAAGTTGATAGAAAAGATTCTTATTTCTTCAAAAAGCAATTTTCTTTTTCTCAAAATAATACCTTCCATGTTTTTTGTTGCTTTATAATAACAAACCCATTTTCACATATTTGCCCATTTAAGCAATACAGCACTCTTAGAAACTTTGGTTATTAAGTGCATTTCATAAGGTCATTAATTTTTATTATTATTTTATTTTCTGTATTTTCTGCATGTCACCTCAAAATGTTAAAAGCATGAGATAGATATCATTTTTCTAAAGTTTTAACATTTTTTTTACGATTTTTTATTTATTTATTTGACAGACAGAGATCACAAGTAGGCAAGAGAGGCAGGCAGGGAGAGAGAGGAGGAAGCAGGCTCTCTGCGGAGCAGAGAGCCCGATGTGGGGCTCGATCCCAGGACCCTGGGATCATGATCTGAGCCGAAGGCAGAGGCTTTAACCCACTGAGCCACCCAGGCGCCCCTAGATATCATTTTTAAAAAATAATAAATAAATAAAGCCAATATAGTGGTCCTAAAATAATCCTGATTGGGTCTCAGGCTCTTTGGTTCAGTGGTTCCTGCCATCTCAGGAAGAAAATCAGAATTAGTCTTACTCAGGGTTTCTGGGTGGCTCAGTGGCTTAAGCCTCTGCCTTTGGCTTAGGGCATGATCTCAGGGTCCTGGGATCAAGCTCTGCATCAGGCTCTCTGCTCAGCAGGGAGCTTGCTTCCCCCCTCTCTCTGTCTGTCTCTCTGCCTATTTGTGTTGTCTCTCTCTGTCACATAAATAAATAAAATCTTAAAAAAAGAGAATTAGTCTCACTCAGCAGTTTTCATTCCATGACTTGCTATGCTCCACAATAGCTGTTAGAATAAATATTTAAATTGTTCTCAGAATTAGCCATTTTAATGACTATTGGGAAAGTTAAGGGTGAAGGAGCCTGACTGGTTCAGTTCTGGGCACAAAGTGAGAATGGGCAGTTTGTCAAGGTGCATGCATTTCCTCAGTCATGAATTCCTCCACTAATTTAAAAGGGATTAAAGGTGACCTATGTTCAAGATGGTGCTACTTGCATTTAGGAACAAAAGATATAAAGAACCATTGTTTTTATTCTTTTTTTTTTTTTTTTAGATTTTATTTATTTGACAGAGAGAGATCACAAGTAGGCAGAGAGGCAGACAGAGAGAGAGAGAGAGAGAGAGGAGGAATGAGGCTCCCTGCCTATCAGAGAGCCCAATGTGGGACTCGATCCCAGGACCCTGAGATCATGATCTGAGCTGAAGGCAGAGGCTTAACCCACTGACCCACCCAGGCTCCCCTGTTTTTATTCTTTATTGACTAATACTACTAATAAGAATTGAAATAAGGTGTTGTATTTATACATGGTGGGCAGCTCATGGGTGGTAGTTAAAGCTCTGTGGTAGATAAGGTCATTTCACTAAATCACATAAAATGAGAGGGATAAAGGACTGAAAGTCAAACTCTGGTGAATAACATTTACATACTAAATGGACAAATAAGATTAAACTCTGAAAAGAAGTGGGAAATATCAGAAAATAATGTAATAGCATCATGAGCATGAAAGTAGGGGAGTATATTAATTTTTTAGGGGTGCCATAACAAATCTCATAAACTGGGTGGCTTAAAACAAGAGAAATGTGTTCTCTCACAATATAGAGGCCAGAAGTACAAATTCAAAATGTGAGAAGAGACATGCTGTCCTTGAAACCTGGAGGCAAGTATCCTTCATTGGCTCTTCCAGCTTCTGGAAGTTCCAGCCATTACTTGCTTGTGCTGCATCACTTCTGTCTCTGCCTCCGTTTTCATATGGTCATATACCCTCTGTGGCTATTTCTTCACATGGCCTTCATCTCTGTATGTGTATCTGTGTCCAAATTCCCCCCCTTTTTTTTTTCAAAGATTTTATCTATTTGAGAGAGAGAGAGAGTACAACCAGGAAGGAAGGGCAGAGGTAGAAGGAGAAGCAGACTTCCCACTGAACAGGAAGCCTGATGAGGGATTCAATCCCAGGACCCTGAGGTTATGACCTGAGCAAAAGGTAGATGCTTAATCAACTGAGCTAACCAGGCACCCCAAACTTCCCTCTTTTTATAAGGACATCAGTCATGTTAGGGGGGATTAGAGCCCACCCTAATGACCTCATCTTAATTTGATTACATCTGCAAAGCCCATTTCCCCAAATCAGGTTATATGCACAGGTACAGGGAATAAGGACTTCATTAGGTCTTTTGAGGGACATAATTCAAACCATACCAGTGTTTGCAGAAGAAAGGACAGTAAAGCATATGAAATGAAGCAGAGAACTGGTAGGGTAAGGACTAAATGTGTCTGCTGGATTTCATGATTAGAAGTTGGTTAATAGGGCACCTGGGTGGCTCAGTTGGTTAAGTGACTGCCTTCAGCTCAGGTTAAGGTCCCAGAGTCCCAGGATCGAGTCCTGCATCAGGCTCCCAGCTCCATGGGGAAGCAGTTCTCCCTCTGACCTTCTCACCTCTCATGCTCTCTCTCACTGTCTCTCTCTCAAATAAGTAAATAAAATCTTTATTAAAAAAAAGAAGTTGGTTAATAACCTTAATTTCAGCAGACTCATTAGAACAATGAGAATGATGGCAGATTGTATAGGGTTAGGAATGGGTAGTGTAGAAAAATCTGTGAAGAGGGTAATGACCAGAATGAGATGTAGGGATGATGAGAGTTGTGTGAGTGAATAAGAGTGTGTGCTGTGGAACACTCACATACATGTGTGTATTAGAACAGATTTTCATGTTTCCTTCAATATCCTTATCCTTCCTATTGGTCTTTATTCCTAGGCAATAAAGAGTTTTTGCCATAATAACACTTAAGTGATGTTCTTGAGGTCAATATTTGTGAGAAAAAGATTTGTAGCAACTGAAACCATGTATTAGCATGAAGCCAAGACCATTCCTTCAGAATGAGTTGATAGAAATGATGAGAAAGCAGTGAGATGTTCCACCCTATTTTCCTGCAAGGATTGCACACTTGCATGCACTGTAGCTGAATGGAGTTGCCAGAATAAACACAGGATGTCCAGTTAAATTTAAATTTTTTTTAAAAATTTCATTTCTTTTCAGTTTAACAGAATTCATAGTTTTTGCACCACACCCAGTGCTCCATGCAATGCGTGCCCTTCATAATACCCACCACCTGGTTCCCACAACCTCCCACCCACCACCCCTTCAAAACCCTCAGGTTTTTTCAGAGTCCATAGTCTCTCATGGTTCATCTCCCCCTCCAATTTCCCTCAACTCCCTTCTCCTCTCCACCTCCCCCTACCCTCCATGTTATTTGTTATGCTCCACAAATAATTGAAACCATGATAATTGACTCTCTCTGCTTGACTTATTTCACTCAGCATAATCTCTTCCAGTCCCGTCCATGTTGCTACAAAAGTTGGGTATTCATCCTTTCTGATGGAGGCATAATACTCCATAGTGTATATGGATCACATCTTCCTTATCCATTCATCTGTTGAAGGGCATCTTGGTTCTTTCCACAGTTTGGTGACCGTGGCCATTGCTGCTATAAACATTGGGGTAGAGATAGCCCTTCTTTTCACCACATCTGTATCTTTGGGGTAAATACCCAGTAGCGCAATTGTAGGGTCATAGGGAAGCTCTATTTTTAATTTCTTGAGGAATCTCCACACTGTTCTCCAGAGTGGCTGCACCAACTTGCATTCCCACCAACAGTGTAAGAGGGTTCCCCTTTCTCCACATCCTCTCCAACACACGTTGTTTCCTGTCTTGCTAATTTTGGCCATTCTAACTTGTGTGAGGTGGTATCTCAATGTGGTTTTAATTTGAATCCCCCTGATGGCTAGTGATGATGAACATTTTTTCATGTGTCTGATAGCCATTTGTATGTATTCATTGGAGAAGTGTCTGTTCATGTCTTCTGCCCATTTTTTGACATGATAATCTGTTTTGTGTGTGTTGAGTTTGAGAAGTTCTTTATAGATTCTGGATATCAACCTTTTGTCTGTACTGTCATTTGCAAATATCTTCTCGCATTCTGTGGGTTGCCTCTTTGTTTTGTTGACTGTCTCCTTTTCTGTGCAGAAGCTTTTGATCTTGATGAAGTCCCAAAAGTTCATTTTTGCTTTTGTTTCCTTTGCCTTTGGTGACATATCTTGAAAGAAGTTGCTGTGGCTGTTATCAAAGAGGTTACTGCCTATGTTCTCCTCTAGGATTCTGATGGACTCCTGTCTCACGTTGAGGTCCTTTATCCATTTCGAGTTTATCTTTGTGTACGGTGTAAGAGAATGGTTGAGTTTCATTCTTCTACATATAGCTGTCCAATTTTCCCAGCACCATTTATTGAAGTGACTGTCTTTTTTCCACTGTATATTTTTTCCTGCTTTGTCGAAGATTATTTAACCATAGAGTTGAGGGTCCATATCTGGGCTCTCTACTCTGTTCCATTGGTCTATGTTCCAGACTCTTTTTATGAAGCCAGCATTACCCTGATCCCCAAACCAGGCAAAGACCACACCAAAAAGGACAATTTCAGGCAAAGACCACACCAAAAAGGACAATGAATATGGATGCTAAGATTCTCAACAAGATCCTAGCAAACAGGATCCAACAGCACATTAAAAAGATCATCCACCATGACTAGGTGGGATTCATCCCTGGGTTACAAGGGTGGTTCAACATTCGCAAATCGAACAATGTGATAGAACAAATCAATAGGAGAAGAGAGAAGAACCACATGGTCCTCTCAATTGATGCAGAAAAAGCATTTGACAGAATCCAGCATCCCTTCCTGATTAAAACGCTTCAAAGTATAGGGATAGAGGGAACATTTCTGAACTTCATAAAATCTATCTATGAAAGACCCACAGCAAACATCATCCTCAATGAGAAGAAGCTCACAGCCTTCCCGTTGAGATCAGGAACACGACAAGAATGCCCACTCTCACCACTCTTGTTCAACATAGTATTAGAAGTCCTAGCAACAGCAATCAGACATCAAAGAGAAATAAAAGGTATCCAAATTGGCAAGAAGTCAAACTCTCTCTCTTCACAGATGACATGATACTTTATATGGAAAACCCAAAAGACTCCACCCCCAAACTACTAGAACTCATATAGCAATTCAGTAATGTGGCAGAATACAAAGTCAATGTACAGAAATCAGTGGCTTTCTTATACACTAACAATGAAAATACAGAAAGAGAAATTAGAGAATTGATTCCATTTACTATAGCACCAAGAACCATAAGATACCTGGGAATAAACCTAACCAAAGAGGTAAAGGATCTGCACTCAAGGAACTACAGAACACTCATGAAAAAAATTGAAGAAGACATAAAAAGATGGAAGACCATTCCATGTTCTTGGATCGGAAGAATAAACATTGATAAACTGTCTATACTACCTAGAGCAATCTATACTTTTAATGCCATTCCAATAAAAATTCCACCAGTATTTTTCAAAGAGCTGGAGCAAATAATCCTAAAATTTGTATGGAATCAGAAGAGACCCCAAATTACTAAGGAAATGTTGAAAAACAAAAATAAAACTGGTGGCATCTCGTTACCTGATTTCAAGTTATACTACAAAGCTGTGATCACCAAGAGAGCATGGTACTGGCATAAATTTAAATTTTTGATAAGAAAAATGTTTGTATAAATATATCATGCAGTATTTGAGACATACTTAGATTAAATGTTTTTCATTGTTTATCTGAAATTTAATGGGATGTCCTATGTTTTTATTTGCTAAACTTGGCACCCCAATAGCTGAGTGACTATGTGTTACTAGAAGAAAAGGGAGAGAGAGATTGAGAGAGAGACTATGACTATAAGAGGAGTCCTAGACAATAGGAAGGGAAGAATCAAGAGCTAAAAGGGAGCAATTAACTTGAAATACAAAAAACAATAATTCTTTCATTGAAGCAGGCAGAAAAATGTGGATTAAATATAAGTATATCCAATTAGAGGAATAGGAGTTTGTGAGAATTCATTCCTAATCATCTATACTTTTAGCTGAATTAGGAGGGAGAGCCATTTTCTAGGATTGAAGAGGTAGACATGAAATTGGGAGGAGGAGCTTGGGGGGAGAAGTAGTAAACACTTGTAATAGCCAATTGGGGAGACTATATATCACAGGAAGTTGGAGGTGATGATTGGTGGTCTAGGAGACCACTAATTGAGCCTCCCTGTTGTGCAATATGAGCAATAAGAAGAGCAACCTGATTTCTCAAGAGTGCTGCAGAGGAAATGGTTTAAGTTGTAGGGTATGGAGAATTGCCAAGCTGGCACATCACCAAGTCTGGAAAAGGGATTGATGAGACTGGAAAGGGGAGAGAATACTGAAAAAGATCATCTCTTTCTCTCTCTCTCTAATGTTTTCCTTCATGTTAGTTTATTGTTAGGCAGGCTCTTATATCACTGTGGCAAGATGCCAACAGAAGTATTAGCCTTAGGCTTGAATATTAGGTTGATAGAAACTGTTGATTGTCTAATCCTGGGGCTCAGCTACATGGACTAGGATTGGGGAACAGGGTCAAGAAAACTGGAGTGCCTTATGGTTTAATGGGCAGATATAATCTGTCATGTATATTTCCAGAATTTGAAGAGAAATAGAAAGACGGAAAATGATGGGGGGGGGGCACATAAAAGAGCCAAACATAAATTGTATATTTGGCTTAAGGTTTATTCTCCTTTTATAATTTTATGTGTCCACTCACATTCAGCCTAATCATATAGAACTCATGGGTTGCAAAAGAGAATTATGGTGGACATAAGAAGTAACTTCCTATTTGCAGGTGAAACTGAGCTAAAGTATGTTAAGTTGATAGATGTCTATCTCATTCTTCTAGATCCATAACTGCATACTGGCTAATAGTTATCCTAAGAGAAACACAGTAATTTGTGGTCAGAGTAATAATGGCATGATCTAATTCAATTCAACAAGTCAATTTAACAAGAATCTACTGCATGTCTACCACAAAAAAGTCACTGTGTTAGAAATTAAGAAATATGGTGTGCTATGTACACAAGTGTTCTCAGAAAATATTGTTGAATGGATTTACTGATATATATGAGGGACAGGATTAACAAATTACCTGGAATTTTTGTAATAAAAGTTTAATACTAGTAAGGATTTGTGTGGATGTTATTGGGAGAATAGTTATCATGAAGATTGAACTTTGAAATTTCTTCTTGTGTAACTCAAGATAGTGTAAGTTAGACTGTAATGAGGGAAAACCATTTTTCCAAATTTCAGGGGAAGAAAACAATGCAGCCTTGATTTTTTTGTCCACATAGATGTTCGTCTTTCATTGGCAGGGTGCTGTGCTCTGTATGGTCCTTACTGAAGGTGACAAGGTGGAATGGGTTGTGATCATCCAGAACACCAGTAAATAGTTCAGAAGAAAGCCAGGCTAGAGGATAATGTAGTGACTCTTATGTGCTTCCATCTAGAAATGACACTTCTGCTATATGTCTATGTCCAGAGAAAGTCTCATGGTCACGCCTAACTTCAAGGGGGCAAGGAAATAAAGACTTTCCATGTGCATGGAGATAGAGAGAAGTGAGATGGCTGGTAATTTTAATCTATCTCCATTTCTCAAAGCTGAATTAAAATATCCAGTCATTAGCTGCTTCACGATGAGGGTATCATTATGAGATTTTAATGGCAACCACCACTTATGAGCATCTATTAAATTCTAGGTATTAATCTTGCAACACTAGGTGGTAACATTGGCTTTCTCTTTTTGTTGGTGAGGAAAATGAGTTGCAGAAGTTATATAGTTTGTCCACAGTCATAAGAGCTATTGCATGACTATATAAATGGTTCACATTGTCCAATTCTGAGAGAATTCACAAATACCTCAGATGTTGTTACTCAGGGAAACTTAGTGCCTGATAAATGCATGTTGACTAACATTCACTGAGTAATTAATAAACCACTGACCTAAACACTGCCTGTGCATTTTCCCATTTAAGGAATAAACATCTGCCCAACTGCACCAGTTCTATAATTTGCCCTTTCCTTGATGGATAGGTAATAAATTATTTCGTTGCTACAATCTAATATTTACAAATATTCAAGTAGGCCAAAAAGAACACTCAAAGTAGAGAGCATTACACAGAGAAAGCCTTAGACTTGGCATGGAGAGTTCACTCTTCATTTCATCTCCATCTCTCACTCTCTGAATGAATCACTCAACCTTCTTCCACTCTGGCTTCCTTTCCTGTAGAGTGAGTGGGTTAGATCAGTGACCACTATTCACCTTCTTGATACTATCTATGGTGGTTTTTCTTTATTCACTCTATATCCATTTAGACTAATTCAACAAGGCAGAATTTGAAGCCTCTATCAGTTTTTAAAAAGGGTCTCTAGAGCAAGAAAGAAGAATGACTACAATAATGGTCAGAATAAGACAAGAATATGCTCAGTCCTCCACAGAGGAAATAGCCTACTAGGGAACTCTTTGTTTATGTCAGGTTTTGAGGGATTACTTGCAAAGGAATCAGCATGACTAATTAAAGCAATGGTCCTGCATTATTCCTTGGGTTTAAAGTAGGCCTACCAATTTCTCAGCTTATTACAACTTCTCTACAGCCTAAGATTTTCTGCTTGGCCTCAGACTTAATATTGTACAATGAATCTGAATCAAGCGGGAGGTGAAGTCAGAAAGATGTTAGATAAAATGTTAAAAAAAAACAAACCCAGCCATTCTCCCCTCATTTCCAGCTTTTTCATTCTTTAAGGAATGAAAGTCTTTAAGGACTGTGAGATCATAATTCTCAGTTGGTGTCTGAAATCACCTCCTTTCATGCTCCTACAATATTAAAATAGCACGTTTCTAAAATGAAGTGCTATACCAATGGTATGAAATGTAGGCTATTTTATAGAGTCAAATAACAATTTTCTCTCTAGACAATAAACTCACCACACCAGTTTTTCTCAAGTGACAGTAAACATACCAAAGAATGACTTCTTTCTCAAAATTTTAAAGTTAAGTGCATTTGCTAAAGAATAGGTCATATGATATGAAAAATGCATGCTGCATATAAAGTAAAGTTGTAATTATTTCAGTTCAATAATACCATTATGTAGAAAAGATAGATGCTATTATATAATTCAGCTATGATGACCAACTGAGTCTCCAAACCTAGAGATTCAAGAAAGACTGAACTACTTGGGAGCATGAAGTATTTCAGGTGTCCAGCCAATTATTACCATAGATCATATCCAAGGAGTACAAATGCCTTAATATAGTTTGTAGAATCCAATCTACTGCTTGCTATTTCAGATAAATCAGCTAGAGTTTCTTATTAAACAGAAATAGCCAATATTTCTATAACTTTTTTCTATATATAATTTTTTCACAAAAGTTATTTGACACAGTAACACCAAAAAGAGAGTACTATTAATTCTCACTTTAAAGGAAAGTAATCTGAAGTTCAGTGTCCAAAGCTCAGGTTGTATTAGGGAGATCATGATACAAAGCCAGGTTCATAGTCTCCAAAATCTACACCATCTTGCTGTCACACATAAGCCCTAAGTTGACCATTATATTATCCCTTGCCCTCAAAGAAATAGTGACAAATGAAGTAGGATACTTCTGATGTAACACAGATATAGTGTCCAAGACAAATTCAAGAAGCAGATATTTATTGAGTGTCTACTATGTGCAGTGCATAGCAATGGGCAAGACAGATCTAAATGTCTGCCTCATGGACTTTTTTTTTTTTTTTTTTTTTTTTTTTTTTTTTAGAAAGGGAGAGAGATGATAGGGACAGAAGGAGATGCAGAGAGATAATCTTAAACAGGCTCCCTAACTGGCGCTGAGTTATGGAAGGTCTCCCTGAGAATGTGGTATTTAGCAATAATTTAAGTCAAGGGAAAGAGATGGAAATGAAGGTAAATTGTAATTTAAAGGATTATCAGGAATAAAACTGAGAATGCAACTTTATCATAGCTTCCCAAATCTCCAAAATCCTCCACATTCAACTGAAGGTAGGAGGTGTAACGATAAGCCTTGCTCAACCATCTTGGATTAGCAGGTGCTAGAGAGGAAGTGAACTTTGGGTTGACTCCAGATGGCGTCAATGGTGAGGGAAGTGCTGGCAGTCAAACACAGGGAGCGCCAAACTGACAAAATTGTATTCTCTTGAGGGAAAGGGTGCTTTTCCACTTTCCATGTTGGGAGGGAGTTCCAGGACAGGGCTCTAACTTTTTCTTCCCCCTTTTTTCCTAAACACCTGGCCTCTTTGCTTCTTTTCTTTCCCTCATCTTTTCTTTTTAATTTCTATATAATAGGAAAAGAAAAACAGTTTAAGAAATGGTAATTCCTCCTTTCCTACCCCCTACTCCTAATAATTTTACTCACCTCTCATCCAAAAAGTTGTTTTTTCCCCCTGGCTATACCTAATTCTCTTTTCTCATGTAAACGCATTCTGTTTGAGAATTTAAGAAATAAAGACAATATTTGCATGCATAAACAATTTCTTCCATTGGGTGATTGATGAGTTTAATCTTCAAGGATCCAGCCAAAACCATTTTAACCCTTAGTTTGCTTTTATTTAGTGAAACATACCATTTTACTGAATTATTACAGCTAGACCAGTCAGTTTGGTCTATCTTACAAAGAAAAATAAAGTTGAACCTAACCAATAATCTTCAATTAATTTGGACTATATAAAAAGAAGTTGCCAAATATTTTTACTGTAATACTTCTGGATGATATTGGAAAGTAAAAATATTCTCACTTTCTCCCTTCTTCCCCCTCCAACAGGTGTATTCTATATTACACCAGATTGCCTTCTGTGCTGCTGTCCTAACAAATCATCCATCTGGGTTTCCTTTATCCTTTTTAAATCACAGTGATGAATACCTGACTTTAAAATTTTACATATGGTGTCTCATTTTGGTTGGCCTTTCTTTAAAAGAAAATTTATTATTTATCTGGGGGAAAAATAGCTCCTCATTTCACAAATTTCTCAAACTTTCCAACATTTTAAATATTTGGTGCTGTAGGAATAAATGGAATGCCCTAACCTGATTACATTGATAGATGCCAATAGGGTTAAATTTGGGGCTTAAATTATATAGAATTCGGAAAAAAAGTATATAGAATTGGAAATGACGTTTTGAAAATTTAGAGTTTCTATAATTTTAGAAATGCAAAGACTTAGAGAAAGTCCAATTGGAAAGGTTATTAGTAGTCATCAATCTGTAATCTTACTTGATGTGTAAATCCAGTATATAACAGCCCAGTAAATAGTGCCTAGTTCATGCTTGAACACTACTACCATGTCTTTCAAAATATACAGAAAGATGGGGTGCCTGGGTGGCTCAGTGGGTTAAGCCTCTGCCTTCGGCTCAGGTCCTGATCTCAGGGTCTTAGGATCTGACCTCATATAGTGCTCTCTGCTCTGTGGGGAGCCTGCTTCCCCCTCCTCTCTCTCTCTGCCTGTCTCTTTGCCTACTTGTGATCTTTGTCAGATAAATAAATAAAATCTTTAAAAAATATATATACAGGAGTCTCAAGCTGTGTTTGGTTGAGAAAAAAAGGAGAATTAATTAGAAATATGATACTCTCTATTGTCTCGACAGAGACATTTAAAGCATCAAGTTTCAGGACAAATCTAAATATCCTCATGTGTTCTCAAAGATTTTGATAACAAACTTGGGTTTGTAAGAGGGTAATGACTGTATTTTCAAACAATAATAGCCAAGAAATCTAATTTCTGCAAAATTCTAATTTGGTCTATTTTTTTCTAATGCAGATATTTCTCTGAAAAGGATTCTAAGGTTGACATCCTCTTTGAACATCTTTTCCCTAATTACAATGAGAACATAAAATGTGTTTTATGAAATTATATTGCCAAAACTATTAAGACCAGTATGTGAACTATTTAATTCCTCTAGTCTCTGTTTTAAGTACATGGAATTATTTGTATGCATTTTTTTACTGCCTTGCACATGGATTAGTCACATTTATTTAAAGATTGAATCAAAAATTTAAAAAAATTAAAAATAAATAAAAGTGGATTTCTCAGTATCAGAATCTGTCTTGAAATGTCTAGCTTCATCTTACTTCACATATGGTATTTCTGTACCTTAACTCATTAGCAATTTGAGATGAGAGTAATTATGTCATGGAAAATAGTACAGCTTGTTTATTCTTAAGCAGACAGTTGATGTTTTCTACAGGTTTCAAATGTATTAGTGCTGGGGTTAAAAGCTCAAGGCCAAGAGTCAGATTTCCTGTGTTTGAATGTTGAATCTTCTATTTCTCATTATATGACTTGAGCTAATTACTGAATCTCTTCTTTATGATGTGTAATAATTATACTTCTTTTTTAAAAGATTTTATTTATTTATTTGGCAAAGAGAGGGAGATCACAAGTAGGCAGAGAGGCAGGCAGAGAGGGAGGGTGATGCAGGCTCCCCAATGAACAGAGAGCCCAATGTGGGGCTAGATCCCAGGACCCTAAGATCATGACCTGACCCAAAGGCAGAGGCTTAACCCACTGAGCCACCCAGGTGCCCCAATATACTTCTATTATAATGCTAGATATAAAAAGCAATATCCATGTGAATATATTCATCTCTCTGCCTATCACAAAATAGACTTAAATTTTAGTTATTCTACTTGTAATTTTTCCTAAGCACAAATTTGAATTGATAATGCTGACAAAGGATAGTTTTCTGAGTCATACTGCATTGGTCAAGAGACAACAATGTCTGCCTATTTGCTTGACCAATTCATCCCAGTTTCCCAGAGATTTGCTGAGTGTTAGTACTGACAGCCTTACATCCTGGGAACCTTTCTTTAACCTGGGAAAACAGGGACGGATGGTAAGCCTACCTCTAGCCTGGATTTATGACTCTCTAGTCTCACTTCCATTCTCTATTTTTTTTTTCTTATGGGATAACTCCTGAATTATGATAATTAATTTTTTTAAATTTTATTTATTTTTTTTATTTATTTGAGAGAGAGAGAGAGAGAGAGAGAATGAGAAAGAGAGAGCATGAGAAGGGGGAGGGTCAAAGGGAGAAGCAGACTCCTAGCCAAGTAGGGAGCTCGACATGAGACTTGATCATGGGACTCTAGGATCATGACCTGAGCTGAAGGCAGCCACTCAACCAACTGAGCCACCCAGGTGCCCCTATGTTAATTAATTTTAAAACACTTAAAATCTTACAGTATGTATCATTTAGGAATGTAAAGGTTTACTCTAATTTTAAAGTTCTGGATTAAGAGAAACATGCTGCCTTGTTAGGATAGGTATTACTAAAATGTGTGAGGGTGATCATTTTTCTTCCCCACACTCTTACAACAAATTTAGTGCTAGCTGGTTCTCAGGGTTGGGGTCTAGAATGCCTGGGCTAGCTGAAGAAATCTCAAACTATAGGCTGATCTTACCCTAAGTAGTGATTATTTTCTTGGAGATGTGTGAACTGATAGTATCAGCTCATGGCTGACATTCAGGGAATCTGGGAAACTCTTAAACATGTAATACAATACATGTGCATATGTTTGTGTATGCATTTTTCAGGGAGAATACTCATAAGTTTTATCAGATTTCAAAAGGAAACAATGGTGCCCAAATATGTAAGTTTTACTTATACAAGAAGTCTTGAAAAACTAATGTTTGTATAATTTGGGTCTATTTGATACTAGGTATATATATTCCCAGCTCCCTATCCCCCCACCACATGCACACTGATCCTTTGAAATCCTTAGACTTAGTGATTGAAATCACTTGATTCAATAATAACTTCAGAATAACTTGATGCAAATTAGACAAGTTCTGAGTTGGTCACAAATTTTATTTTATGAGGGGTGCCTGCGTAGCACAGCTGGTTAAGCTCCTGACTCTTCTGCTAAAGTCATGATTTTGTGATTTCAAGTTGTGGGATTGAGCCCCACATCAGGCTCTGTGTTCAGTATGGGGTTTGCTTCATATTCTCTCTCCCTCTCTCTCTGCCTCTCCTGCTTGTGCTTTCTCTCTAAAATAAATAAATAAATCTTTTTTGAATATTTGATTTTATTATACGGAAAGCCTGTATTTGATAGAGCATTTCTGTGAGGACTTTCTTTTTAAGAACAATGGTTAAAATTATTACAACAGTAATAGAGAGAATGTGTTAGAAGAGTACAGACAAGGTCTACTCTAGGTTGTATACACAGTGTAACTGTGTTATTTACCCTAATCATGAGCTTAGGTCAGTGATTAAAGAGCACTTCTAATTTTTTTTCTTTTTTTTAAAGATTTTATTTGCTTGAGAGAAAAAGAGAGAACAAGCAGGGGAAGCAGAAAACTCTCCACTGAGGAGGGAGCCAAGTGCAAGACTCGATCCCAGGATCCCAGGATCCCAGGATCCCAGGATCATGACCTGAACTGAGGGCAGACGCTTAACTGACTGAACCACCCAGGTACCCTGAGCACTTCTAATTTTCAAATGAAAATCATTTCTTTATGGTAGCATGAAATAGCATGTGCTGAATCATCATCATTGGCAAAACCATAGGAATTCGGTGTTTGAGAGGTGAACTGTAGTTGTAAACACAAAATGATCCTAAGTTCCAATAAATGGTTTCTGAACAAGAAATGGATTAAGAAAAGTGGTTTCAAGACTAAATGTGAGAATAAGAGCATTAGAGAAGCATCTTTATGTGGCGACAACACACGGGTGCATAGGTGGATATGGCAATTTACAGGGGTATATACTTTATTTTTTAATTTTTTTTAAAGATTTTATTTATTTATTTGACAGAGAGAGAGATCACAAGTAGGCAGAGAGGCAGGCAGAGAGAGAGGAGAAAGCAGGCTCCCTGCCAAGCAGAGAGCCTGATGTGGGGCTTGATCTCAGGATGCTGAGATCATGACCTGAACCGAAGGCAGAGGCTTTAACCCACTGAGCCACCCAGGCAACCCAGGGGTATATACTTTAAATTGCATATAGAGATGTAGAAAGAGATGAGTCCTCTGTCATCTGGGCAAAAACGTTCCTTGTTGGACATTGTTGTTCCTTGTTGTTCCTTGTTGGACTGAACTTATTTGAAAAAGCATTGCATAAAACTTATCAGATTACCTCTAAATTCATGGTTGCTAATGTTAAATGGACCTTCAACATTGCTTTTTTAATTGACTTGAAATCCCATAAAACATTGTTTATTTCAGTTTTCACAGTACTGTCAAGCCTCTAGCCTTCCACCATTCTTCACGTTCAGTAAATGATTACTTAACACTTCACAGAGAAAGTATAAGCTACTAGGGAGGAAAGCATTCAGTTTCTGAAACCAAAAATGCCCATCTGCTAAAATGGAAGTGATAGATCTAGGGCTTCTTCCATTCAAGTCCAGCTTCTTCACCATTAATCAATCCCTCTCTTCCTGTCATCACAGGAATCTTGTACTTTACATTATCTACTGTATTCTGAGTCTTATTACTCTACTTGAGCTTTCTTATCTCAGCTAAACTTGCCTCTTTTATTTAAATGAGAGAGAGAGAGAGAGAAAGAAAGAAAGATCTTTCCTCTGTTTTGTTTTCTCCCATTCCTGCACTTTACTTTTATTCCCTCCTAGTCAAAGTTTTTAGCTGTTGTCTCTACTCATTGTCTCTACCTGGGCACTCCATACTATCAGTTTTCCACTCCCAAGCTCGCTATGCTAATACTAACAATGACCTCAGCGTCACAAAGTCCAAAGGGCAAGCTTTCATTGTTATCTTAGTTGAATCTCAAACACATTCAATGTACTGGATTCTCCTCGAAACAATTTCTTTTTTTTTCCTTGAAACAATTTCTTGATTTGACTCCACTGACACCAGAAACTTCTGTTTTTTCATTCAACTCACTGGTCAATCTTTCCTGGTTCTCCTCCCCTGTTCTATCTTCTTCTCTTCCACTCAATCTTCAAAGGTTGATGTTCCATCCAAAGCTTGACCCTTCCCTCTAGTGCTCTCCCTTTCCAGGCAATATGTGGTCCTACCCACCTTCAAACTCAACTGTTGACTGGATGTGTGTGTTAAATGCCTCAAACTCAAGTCTTCAAAACCAAATCAGTTCTCTTTTACCACAAACCTGCTCTTGACCTGGGATTCTCCATCTCGATAAATGACACCATCAACCAGTATTCTGTTCAATGTAGACTCCTGGTTCTCAACTTTGATGCCTTCTCCTACCCCCAACCACACTCAATTACTTTCCATTCTTTCAATTTTGCTTACCTCTCTTCATATCTAACATCCTAGTCTAAATCAACTATGTCCTAGACTTGTTCTTTTCCTATTCACTGTTACTCCTTCAACAACTTGCCCCTTTTTCTTTTTTCTCTAAGCAGTGGGAGTTGTCTTTATAAACACAGATTTGTATCATGTTCTCTCTCTTCTATTATCCATCAATGGTTTGCCAGTGCTCCTTGAATAGCCTCCAAAATCTTTAATATGAACTACAAAGTCTTGAAATTATATCACACATTGAATTGTTAGCCTCATATCTTACCATCCCCTGACACACTGTCTACAATATAGTCACTTTGGCTTCCTTTCAATTTTTTAATTACGTGTGCTATTTCACATCATGAAGAGTTCATGCACATCAAAGCAGCTTCTTACACACCCCTGCACCTTGCTAATTCATCCTTCAGTTCTTAGCTTATGAATCTTTCACTTGATCTAGATTAATTTTCACAGTATCTCTCTTTCTTAATATTTATAACAATTGTCATATGTGTAATTACTTGTCATTATTTGTTTAAAGACTTTATTGCCAACAAGATAATAGGCTCCATGAGGCCAGGCATTATTTGCATTATTTACAGCTGTATCATTAGTCATTTGTTGAATGAAAGAAGATACACCAATCAAATCCCCTTTGTGATAACTTCTTGATTAATCTTGACACACACACCCACAAAAATCACTTGGAAAGCTAATACAATAAAACCACTGCTTTTAAAGTCTTCTCAGGTGGCTGACGAAAGTATTTTCAGAACTCTTCTCAACTGTTTATAAAGTTCATTTTTTAATATGTGTATTTATTTGCCTGTTTGCTTACAAATATTGCAAAGAGTATAAAAAGCTTATATCAAACAAACAAAATGCGGTGCTTCTGTGATTTGCAAAGTATTATAAATAAATAACATCACCAAAGAGTTTAGCTGTAAAGAATCTAAATTACAGACATGTGAGCAGGGGTAAGGAAACCAGCAAAGGATGGTGACACACTTGGCATCAGCCACAGAGTGAAACTATCATCACACAGAGGTCTAAGGGGGAGCGAGAACTGTTCCTGGAGGCTGTTGTGTAAATCCATGGAAGAGAGATCTCCTACCTGAAACTGAAACAGGTCCTGAAAACAAGGAGAAGAGTTTCTGCTGATGTGCAGTGAGACTGAAAGGGACAAGCAGCAGGGTGTAAGGTGGGGTCATTCCTTCCCCTTCCTGCATGTAACTGCCCTTCAGTCTCTCACAGATGCCTGCCACTGGTCTAACCCAACAAAAAACCAGGGGACAAGGGGCAGGACGGGATAGAGAAAAGTAGAGAATAGTTTGCTGGGTCAAGTTTGAGTAGGAAAGAGAGCCTCAGAGAATATTCAGCATGTTTCCTTTCTTTCTTAATATTGTGTGAAGGTGGTCTTTTTTATTGTTGTTGTTTTTTAATGTCTGTGGATTTATCTGTTCTAGATAGCCTAACTGTACAAATTTAGTTTTCTTATTTCTAGAATGATGCTTAATACTTTTCCTTAGATTCTTTCCATAACACACTGAAGTAGGGAGGTAAAATGACTAAATAAGAATTCTTTAAATTAAAAGTACAACCCATAAAATGTAAATTTGCCAATGGAAACTTTTTTCAGATGACCATGTCAATAAGATACAGTAAGAGGTTTTTGTGAAGATATGACCAAAATGTAACGGGTGTCATCATGACTAAAAGAAAGCTAGTATCATGTATATGATAACACAGAGATGTGTATAAATGCTTTAAGCCAGAGGTGAAATTTATCTGGATAAAGCAATATGGTACAAGAAACAACGGAGGTAGATAATAGTCAATAAAAGCATTTTTAATTAGAGCAAAGGATTTAATTCTACCTCAGAACCTTAAATACTATTGTAGGTCAAGACTCTTACTAGTTTTCAGTTTGGATAGCTGAGCCTCTCCTTGTCATCTCTGTTACTTGGAAAATTAAGCAAGAATGGTGTGGCCTGATAACAGACATTCTGTTAGCTTGACCCATATGGATTGCTGATAATTGCCCATTAAACAGTGGTACCATCTAATATATAAGTGCATGTTAGCTCTGTGAGTTTTCAAATAAATAGCTAGATAAATACATGCATTCTGGTTTTCTAAAATTTATTAGTTTCCTCAAAGTACTTGGCTTTCTAAAAATGGTATTCATTTATTTGGTAAAATACTAGCAATTTATGAAGGGAATGTACAATACTTGTATTATAGCCAACAAATAATGCATCTGTGCCAAAATTAATCTCTTTGACATAGAACTTTCTGAAAGTAATTTATCTTCTCCATAGTACATGCTTGTACAAAATTCTTTTGTGAATATAACACATAGACTCATCTTTTTCATTAAGCACTTTACATGTAGCCAGCTGCTGTGGTGATGGGGGAATTTCAAATCTCTCTAATATATTTTTAAAAATAGCATAATTACTATTTCTTCTTTGACACATTTACTATTTATAAAAATGCTCTATGGATATATTCTCTTATTCAATTTTCATGTTTTCACTTCTGTAGAATTTAAGAGGAGCAAAGAGTGTTAATGAGAATATCCTTAGGCAGTATTTTTCAAAGCTCCAAATCCAAAGACTTCTACTTCTTTGTTATTGGAAGCAAACAATAATTTTGATGTGTTAAAGACTTAATAAGAAACACGTATAATACTTTTAATACAAACTTTCTCACAGTGGTATTATATATTGTATTTTTGTACAAGGGAGATATGAAATATCATCTACAGAGAGGCTTATATTTAGGCTTGTGACAATTTATAAGGCAAATAATTTGCTTTTAAGTTGAAGTTTAAAATTATTCATATGATAAAATACAATTGAAATTAACTTGCAAAAACCATTTTCTACTCTAATAAAAAGTAGTGGTTTTTTATATTTCTGGGTCTTAAAAAAATAGGAGATTGAAAATGAATATAAAATCTTTAATTTCATAAAATATTAATTAGCACATCTCAAAATCCTATTTCACTACAAATGAACTATACGGTAAGAAAAACAAATAAAGAATAAAGAAAAGAAAACTCAAAATAATGGCAGGAGGTATACCTGTGTGCTGGAGAGTTTACTATACATGTTTCTTAATTTGGCTTCACCCTTTAGTTGACTAGAGATGGCAGGTGACACTGACCTGGGTTATGTGTGCTGGAGGTTGATAAAGGACAGGAGCAAAGACCTCCCTCATTGCCTTGGCAGGCATTTCCCTCTACATCACCATGGCTCCAACTTTTGTTTTCAGAGGAGAAGTTTCCATGAAAGCGAGGAATCTGAGGTTTCAGCCAAACAGGAAGCAGGGAGAGTTACTAAAGCAATGGCCACCTCTGCTCAGGTTTAGCGCCAATGTCAGCTTGACATTTGCTTAGGCCTGGTGGTCTCAAAGATTTGGCTTACAGAGTAGTTTTTCAACACTCGATGGAACTGGAGAAGCTGTCAAAAGTAAGACAGGAGTAAGAACCAGGCTGGTTGGACAGTTGATCGACCTCTCTCTACGTACTAATAATTAAATCATTTCATGTCTCTGAGCCTTCACATGTAAATTGGTATCTGTCTCACTGGTCTCAGGGTGGTGTTACAGGGTTAGATGAGAGACTATATTCAAAAGTTCTGTAGCAGGGGCACCTGGGTGGCTCAGTGGGTTAAAGCCTCTGCCTTCGGCTCAGGTCATGATCCCAGGGTCCTGGGATCGAGCCCCGCATCGGGCTCTCTGCTTGGAGGGAAGCCTGTTTCCCCCTCTCTCTCTCTGCCTGCCTCTCTGCCTACTTGTGATCTCTCTGTTGAACAAATAAATTAAAAAAAAAAAAAGTTCTGTAGCAGCTACCAAGTATTGAGAAGGTAGAAGATGTAGGATTACAATTATATTCAATAGCTAAAATGAAAGCATTGACTTGAGAAACTTCTCTAAAAAAGAAACAGAAGGCAGTGTATCAAAGAAAATGAACTGAACCATTTGAACTTTTGAACAGTCTCTACTCAGAGGCTGTATATTTATTTCTGTTACAAGGATTCGGTCTATTGTTGCGGGTCTTAAACATAAGAAGCATCTGATGCACTTAATAAAAGTGTGATTCCCTAATAATTCCCTTAGGTATTCAAGGTCAGTGCATTTTCTGAAGTCTGGTGATTCTGGTGAAGAGGTCAGTATGGAGTGGGTCCATCCAGCTTCTCTGTTTTTATGGAATATCCTAGCATTAAGAGGTGTGAGCCATTGGTCAACTGTGATATTTATTACCTATCTGCTCTCATGTAATGATATGGACTGCATTTTCTTTTGTCTCTACAAAATTCATTTTATCACCAGTGTGAAGGTATTTGTAAATAAAGCCTTTTGGAAGTAATTAGGTTATGAGGATGGCACCCTCGTGATGCGATTACTGTCCTTATTCGAAGAGACAAGAGAGATTGCTTCCTTTTTCTGCTCCAAGGCATGTGAGTGTACAATTTGAAGATTGACTTCTATAAGCCAGAAAGAAGGCTCGCACCAGAACCCGACCATATTGGTACCCTGATCTTGGACTTTAATGCTTCAGAATTGTGAGAAATACATCTTTGGTATTTAAGCTTATGATAATTTTTACAACAATCTGAACTAACTAATATAGGCAAATATGTTTATTTTTCCGTTCATTTATCATTCATTCATTCATTTAGTATTTATTGAGCATCTATGTTTTGATACTGGAAATAAAAACAACCAGATTGAAAAACTCTTTCTGGAACAGAGACAATATATAGGAACAGTCACCTTACAGGCAATACAATGGCACTAAATTCATATCTCTCAATAGTTACCCTGAATGTTAATGGGCTAAAAGCCCCAATCAAAAGACACAGGGTATCAGAATGGATAAAAAAACAAAACCCATCAATATGTTGCCTACAAGAAACTCATTTTAGACCCAAAGACACCTCCAGATTTAAAGTGAGGGGGTGGAAAACAATTTACCATGCTAATGGACATCAGAAGAAAGCTGGGGTGGCAATCCTTATATCAGATCAATTAGATTTTAAGC